>JANITX010000211.1:1317833-1333130 GCA_027564395.1 Erythroxylum ulei
CAATTGGGAGGATGTAAATCAGGTACTCAGCGGCCCGCTAAGGGGGAGGTGAGCAACCCACAGGCCTACAAGGAGCCCACCCTTAAAGCCCACAAAGGGCTCAAGAATGTTGCTCCCACACTGCAAACCGTGGGATTCGAACCTTGCACCTTGGAGCAAATCTGCCCCTCTGGTCAAATGGTCAATTGGTGGTGGGCAGAATTGATGCCCCATGCATATGATTTGGTAAATTATTAGTGATGTCAAATTTAGTTTAATTTAGCCCAATTTTGGCTTGAATTGACCGAATTACAGGTGAGTCACGGATTACTCGTAATCCTAACTACTACTTTAAAAATAACATCATTTTTATGTTTTTTTTAAATATATATGATACCCGTGGCTCGTTTGATTATGGGTTGACCTATCCTGACTTGTCGGACCATGGCCTAAGCCGCGCTATTGACATTCCTATAAATCATGTGATTAAGTGAAAACGAAATTGTGGAAATAAAAAGAGGAAAAATAAATAATAGAATAAAAAAGAGTACAAGAACTTAATAAAGTGAAAAAGGAAGATAAAAGAGAAAAAAGAATAAAGATAAAAAGGAGACTAAGGATTCCATTTAAAGGTGCGTCTAAAATACGCTCCCGCCAAAACTTTATCCAAAGTTAGAACTATAAAATTTGTAACTTTTTTTATAATAATAATAAATTATAAAATACATAAAATTAATTATAAAGCATATACTTTTAAATAATAAAATTTATTATTTTAATAAATTAAATAATTATTTTAGAAGTTGAGTTTTGAAACAATCGGTAAATTTGTTCCTTCATAATTATAAAGTCATAAATTCAAATCACAAAAATATCTTTATTATAAAAATACAAAAAAAAAAGCTGCTGTCATTATTACCCTCTTCAAATCTGACAAAACGAGGAAGCTCGTGTAATAAACTTAATTTTACCAATTTATTAATGTTCTCCTTTCTTTTAATTTTTAAGTGTACATATCTTCTTCTTTTTGAAATAGAGGGATTTGTAGTTGCTATCTTTTGAATGTTCATTGAGTAAATTTCTGAATTGACATAATAATCTACAAATTATGCTAATCGGATACTACATATCAAACAAGTCCTGTACGACAGGCTCAATCAAAAAAGCGTAAGTAGAGAGAATTAAATACAAGAATTTTCGACCTTATGCTCCTCTACTCCACCAACTCGACATATCAGTAATTACTTAGGTCAATATTTTAAATCACAAAAAGTAAATATTAACTAATTACTTTGTTATGAAATTTGATTATTAATTTATTAAATTAATAATTACTTAAATCAATATTTTAAGTTAAAATAGTAAACTTTTAAGAAATTAATTTGTTACGTATTAATTAATAATCACAATACATAATAATTTAAAAATTAGTAATTAAATCATAAAATGATTTAAAAATTAAAAAATCAAAGAAGAAAATTAAATTTAGACATTTTCTACGAGGTAGATCTACAACTGAAAAAAACACTCACTTATTTTAGCTTCTTCTTCACACGCTTAGCCTGTAACTGTACACTCGCCGCAATCTCTCTCTCTCACTATATATACTTCTCTACCCTCTTGCTCTCCTCTCCTCTACTCTTTGCTTCTCTTCACCAATCACAGCAACCCTTTTCATTTCTTTCTCTGTTCGTTGCTGTTTTGGTGTTCGTCGTCATGGGTTCAGCGGTTTTGCCAGATCTCGGGACGGAGATTCTGGTCCCGGTTTGTGCTCTTATCGGTATTGGCTTCGCTTTGGTTCAATGGATTCTCGTTTCCAACGTTAAGGTGGCTCCAGGCTGCAGAGATGCGGCGCACAGCGGACGAAAGAATGGTTACAGTGACTATCTTATTGAGGAAGAAGAGGGACTAAACGACCAAGGCGTTGTTCTCAAGTGCGCTGAGATTCAGAACGCTATTTCTGAAGGTAGTTTGAGCTGTTTTGTACGTAAAGTCTTCACCTTTTTTATGGATTCCTTTCTGGGTTTTTGTTTTCTGATATTGGATCTCCTCTCTACGTGATTCTTGGCGTTGGTTGTATTGGTGTTTCATTACTCTGCTTCGCAAACTAAAGTGTAAAGATACCGCCTTTTACTCTTAAATGCTTAAGAAATGTGTCCTTAGTTCAGAATTTTGCTCTTCTTACGCAAGTCGTCAATTTCAGCTTGGTGACTAAATGATTTTGTTCAAGGTGAAGTTAGTTTTTTGTTTTGCTTTTGTTTCTGAGTTCTTGTAGTACATATTTGTTTCTAGAGTTAGGTTGATTACTGCGCGGTATAATCAGCTATTTCAGGTGCTGTACAGTGGGTTTAAAATAACGGGGGAAGGTACACACGGTGAAGGCTAATTCTGGAACCTCTGTTTTCAAATTATTGTATTTATAATTTATAGTCGGCGTTGATTCATTCTATACTTGAGATTTTGTTTACTCTTGCAAAAGACCATAGTGGAGATCCGGCATGTTTGTATATTGTTACTAAGTTTTGGTAATGAATATTTATTTAGTTCAGGCACATGGGTGAGACAACTACGTTGGACTTTTCCTCATAATTGAAGCGTTTAATGTGGTGTTTGTGGTCCAAAGAATGACATGCTGCTACCAACTTTTCAACCCTGCGAAAAAAACAATATTGCGTTCCCATACCTACTTATACTGATGTGTTCTGGTGTCTTCATGTTCAAGGAGAGCCCTTTAACTCTTATTTTGGCAGATCTAGAAAATTTGATTCCTCTGTACGGATTTAGTCGAAGCGAAAATGTGTTTAAGCAGATCTACACTTGATATGCTCTTTATATGTGATTATATTTTAAATTGTATATTTTTAAGTAAATGCTGATTGGTTTCTGTTGATATGCTTTTGTTGTGCCTGCTTAATTTTTTTTTCTTGTGGTCACTATACTAAGATGCTATGGATGCCAATATCACTAGCCACAGGCCTGAACATGGACTCTTGCATGGCATTTTCTGCTCTCATACCAATATGCTAATATCGTATAGCATTCTCATACTTCTTTACACCAATACCAATGGTTCTGGGTAAATATGTTCTCGTGATTTCTGTACCCTGAATTTTCCTGTGGTCTTAAAAGTCTATTATAAGTCTGTAACTTGGATATGAAACGACAAAGTAAGTATGGATTGTCGACCCATGTTTGGTGTTTGGAGATTGATCATTTCTGTTCAGTTCTGCGTTTTGTTCACTTAAAATCCTGGAAGTTCTGTACCCTACAGCTCATCTTGTTGAAGAGGCAATTCCAAGGCTTATGTCTAATAGCTCAGTATTACTGGTTAGCAACAGTTATTCTGCAGTGAATTGTCCACATCTTCTAGGAAAACATTTTATATCCTTTTTACAGATAATCTTTAGTGAAATTTTTATGTGGCAACATTTGCCTTCGTACTCATTAGGTATGTGTATTTTACAGGAGCTACGTCCTTTCTGTTCACGGAATATCAATATGTGGGAGTTTTCATGGTTGCTTTTGCAATCCTTATATTTGTCTTTCTCGGTTCGGTTGAGGGATTCAGCACAAAGAGTCAGCCATGCTCCTATGACCAATCCAGGACATGCAAGCCTGCACTTGCCACTGCCGTCTTCAGCACCGTCTCCTTCCTGCTTGGTGGTTTTACTTCGTTACTTTCTGGCTTCCTTGGAATGAAAATTGCTACCTATGCAAATGCCAGAACTACCCTGGAGGCAAGGAAAGGAGTCGGAAAAGCTTTTATCACTGCATTTAGATCTGGTGCTGTCATGGGTTTTCTCCTTGCTGCAAATGGTCTTTTGGTGCTTTTCATTGCTATCAATCTCTTCAAGCTTTACTACGGTGATGACTGGGGTGGTCTTTTTGAAGCCATAACTGGTTATGGCCTTGGAGGATCCTCCATGGCCCTCTTTGGCAGAGTTGGTGGAGGTATCTACACCAAAGCTGCTGATGTTGGTGCTGATCTTGTTGGCAAAGTTGAAAGGAATATCCCCGAGGATGACCCAAGAAATCCAGCTGTAAGAATCTTCTGTATTATTATAATTTATCTTGTGAAAGCTGAAATGATTTACTTGATTCTCTAAATTACTTCCACATGCTTACAGGTGATTGCTGACAATGTTGGTGATAATGTCGGGGACATAGCTGGTATGGGATCCGATCTTTTTGGCTCATATGCTGAGTCGTCTTGCGCTGCACTAGTTGTTGCTTCCATCTCCTCTTTTGGGATCAATCATGAGTTTACGGCTATGCTATATCCTCTCCTTATCAGTTCAGTGGGTATCCTCGTCTGTTTGATCACCACATTGTTTGCCACTGATTTCTTTGAGATCAAGGATGTTAAGGAAATTGAGCCTTCTCTGAAGAAGCAGCTCATAATATCCACTGTTCTTATGACCGTTGGAATTGCCATTGTTAGTTTTATAGCACTTCCATCTTCTTTTACGATCTATGATTTTGGATCCCAGAAACTGGTCAAGAACTGGTAAGTTATATCTTCTATAATTTTGTGAATACTATCTTGTTTTTGTAACTACAAGTATTTGAAGTCACTAATTAACCAAGTTGGGATTGAATTCTATTTACAGGCAACTCTTCTTATGTGTTGCTGTTGGTCTTTGGGCTGGGCTTGTTATTGGATTTGTAACCGAGTACTATACAAGCAATGCATACAGGTAAACCTTGGTACTGTTTTCATGCTCATAATCATTTTTCATTGTTTGTTGGTTAACTAATTACGTACACATTTGCAGCCCTGTTCAAGATGTTGCTGATTCCTGCCGAACTGGAGCTGCCACAAATGTTATTTTTGGGCTTGCTCTGGGATATAAATCTGTTATTATTCCCATTTTTGCCATTGCAGTGAGCATTTTCGTTAGTTTCAGCTTTGGTGCTATGTATGGAATTGCAGTAGCTGCCTTGGGAATGCTGAGCACCATTGCCACTGGATTAGCTATTGATGCATACGGTCCCATTAGTGACAATGCTGGAGGTATTGCAGAGATGGCTGGCATGAGTCATAGAATCCGTGAGAGAACTGATGCCCTTGATGCTGCAGGAAACACTACTGCTGCTATTGGGAAGGTTTGTAACTATGTTTCACTGTAAACTCGTTACCTGAGATTTATTATACTAGATATATGCTTTATTCTTGTTGCTTCTCTGTGCTATAGGAAAACAAATCTTTTTGCTTATGCGTGTGCATCGTTGTATTGGTTTCTCGTTTCTGATTTTACTGCATTTACTATGGGTTGCTGTCGAGTGATGCAGGTGGATATGGAAACGGTTAAGTTGTCCTAGCCGAACTTTAAAACTACTTTTTATGAAACTTATGAACGCCCTTAATGCTCATCAACAATTCTCTGCTTCTTTTCCCCAGCACATAGATAATGAAGAATGCTGAAGCGCCATTCTTGATACTCCATTCTGACAAATTTATCTTTTCTTTCTTGAAAAAGTTAAATCTTTTTGTGTAATGAAAAATTTGTTGCAAGATTGAAATCATTCTTGCTTGAAAGCCTAATGGTGTTCCGTTTTTATTTTATGAGGTACACTTAACCCTTTTTTTCTCTATTTTCCTTTCTGACTTTATATGAAAGAGAAATTTGTGCAGGAGCAACTTTTCTTTCACTTTATTTGATTTAAGTTATCCTAAAACTTGCATTGAATCATTTTTGCTGCATTTTTCAGGGTTTCGCTATTGGTTCTGCAGCTCTCGTATCCCTAGCACTCTTTGGTGCTTTTGTCAGCAGGGCATCTATTACAACAGTTGATGTGCTAACTCCAAAAGTATTCATTGGTCTAATTGTGGGTGCAATGCTTCCTTATTGGTTCTCTGCCATGACAATGAAGAGTGTTGGAAGTGCAGCTTTGAAGATGGTTGAAGAAGTGCGCCGGCAATTCAATACCATCCCTGGACTGATGGAGGGGACCACAAAGCCGGATTATGCCACTTGTGTGAAGATCTCAACTGACGCTTCAATCAAAGAGATGATTCCACCTGGCGCACTTGTGATGCTCACCCCTCTTGTTGTTGGTATCATTTTCGGCGTGGAGACTCTTTCTGGTGTACTTGCAGGATCCCTTGTGTCTGGTGTACAGGTAATGCTAAGGCAGTTTGCTCGGTGGCGTGTAGTTGTTTGTTTTTGGTTGGACAATGTGATCATGTCGATTGGCATGCTAAATGCTTAGGATGTTTTAGTTAATGATCTGCAATAAATTCTAAGAGGTGCGTATGCTCTCTTTTGTACAGATTGCCATCTCTGCATCAAACACTGGTGGTGCCTGGGACAATGCTAAAAAGTACATTGAGGTACGTAATTGAGTAAGCTTCATTCATTCATAATTTGATTCTTCGAGTATATTGTTCTTATCAGGGCATTATCTTCTCATGCTTCATGCCAAATTATAGGCTGGCGCTTCGGAGCACGCTAGAGCACTTGGTCCTAAAGGATCGGATCCGCACAAGGCAGCAGTTATCGGTGACACCATTGGCGACCCGTTGAAGGACACTTCCGGACCATCACTCAATATCTTGATCAAACTGATGGCAGTAGAATCCCTTGTATTTGCTCCGTTCTTTGCCACACACGGAGGCTTGATTTTCAAGATCTTCTAACAGTTGAATTATCTTTTTATCTGTTTTTCTCCCTCGTCTTACGTTCGTTACCATTCATCTTAAGAAAAATGTACTAGTTCTAGCTCATTTTGGCTTTTGAATCATCTACTCTAATGTTAGATCATTTTGGCTTTTGAATCATCTACTCTAATGTTAAGTGGTAGAACACAAACTTTCACTCAAAAAGGTTTTGATTAGACCAGATAGGCTAATGATTATGGATAATTTTATGACAGAATTTGAACTGTCTGCACTTAAATGCCTCTTTATCTCCATGAAGTCCATTTTACAATAACCACATTTTTTGTGCAAGTGTTCTGTTCTGTTTCATTTGCTCATCTATTCTTAATCTCTGAATTCATCTTCTTGTGTTCCAGGTTTCTCTGCAAATTATTCATTACATTACATAAAGCCTATAATACTGTTTTGGGGTTGATTTTCAATCCCAAATTTGCAGGCAAAAGCCTGTGAGTCCAGAAATGGGTCTCTGATAGGCCATTTCTGGAAATCACAGGAATATATCTGACTTGAAATTCATCAAAGTTTATGCAGACTGCTTATGTATAAAGTTGTAATCTGCATTATCTTGGAACATCAAACTTCTGCTCTGAATTGATAACAGGTCGGATTAGGCTCGGGTATCTTGATATATTTGAACAACCAAAATTGAATTCAAGTCGATCAAATTAAAAAAAAAAATCACTTCAATCTCGATTCTATTAAATTTGACATATGGAGTCAAATTTTGTCTTTTGATAGTACGTATAATGCTTATTTGGTAGAGATTCTACATATGCGAATGGAATTTGACTACATTGAATATTTACATGCAACCTGAACATGTTCTACGCCATAGATTAGATGTCGTTTAAGACAGTGACGCAATCAGTTTTTTGAGTACCATGTTCCGAGAGTAATGTTGAAAGATCAGTGTTACTTAATTCTCATCACCTTGACGAAGCAAGTTCAAGGAAACTGCCCGTGTGTTCCCCGCAGTTCTTGGACAAAGTTAGGAACAGAGATATCAACAAGTGGAGTCAAGAGTCAACCATAGTACACATGGTTGGAGTCACCCGTCAACGGTCAACCCAACTAGTCGACGAGCTAAATGAAGAGCTGAGGCTTACAATATTGGTCACAGATGATTAGCTCATGTCCGATATTTATATTATATTTGTTTTTTATTTTTATTTTTTAAACCAAAGTGTAAGATTTTCCTAGAAAATTGAAAATTAGAAAGGGTTTTTATTTTTTATTGAGTTTGTAATATTTATTTTTATTTTTAATATTTATTTAATTTTTATAACTTAAAAATATACTATTTAATTACTTAATATTAATTATTAATAAAATGTACAAGTGATAAATTTCAAATATTTTATTTCATTTATTTTTATAATTATTTTAAAATTTTGGGGAAAATATCTTTGGTCAAATTTTGGATAGCAAGTGTTCTTTAATAAATTTCCAACCATACAATGATTACATAAAATAACATAATTTTAACCAATAATTAATTGCGACTAACCCACTAGTAATGTGATTAAAAAGTCTTCAAATCGGGGTTTTTTTTATTAATTACAATGTTTTAAAAATAGAACCAGTTTTACGGTGAAAACCATGAACCGGTCAATTTTTGGAATAGGCTTTTAATTTTAGAATTTAATAATTTTTCTTGTTAAAAATTGATAATTTTATTATTCAAATAATCAATCAATTTTTATGAACTAATTAGTTTTTATTATCCAAAACCAACCAATTAATTGTAACAACCTATTTTTCAATTAAACTTTAAATTTTTCGACAAGTAAACACAATCATTTTTAAAAATGATCAATTTTATTCAATCTTTAATCAACTTTATTTCTATTTAATACTAGTTAAACTTTATAAATTTTAAACATCCCGTCTTATCTATTTAACTTCAGGTCCGGTTTTAAAAATATTGCATAAGCGTTCCTTTCTCACAATTTCTTTTTATAATTTATAAATAATCATGATTAGGACATTGAGATTTACCAATGCTTATACTTTTGGATTATATTTCATCTTGTGGTGGAAAAATAGTTTGGAAATAGCCCAATTTAATTACTCTTATATTGTGTTATTTTTAAATTTCTATAGTTTAATAATATTAGGATCATACAAAAATAAATTAATCTAAAAGGTATTAATTATTTGATAATTAATTTGACCGATTTATTACTCAAGTTGAAATCATAAAAACTGTTATATTATACAAATCATTAATTAAAAAGGTATTTCAAATGCTAAATTAAAAGTCTACTCTCAAAATTTGATTATGATATAATATTTCGAATTATACATAAAATTATTAAACCCGATTCAACTTTTCATCAAACTTCTCTGAACCATCAGCTTGACTTGGGTGGCATAAAAGTCGTATAAGGTATAGTAACGTTTGTACTAAGCATGCATGCATGCACGCCACCTTTCGAACTCGCACACGATTAGAGAGCACTATGCGTCCATGCCTCCTTGTTTCACTCTAGTGAGGAAGAAGACGACCATTTCCTTCTCCATTTTCTTCCTCGCACATGCATACCAGAGAAAATTTCATATCTAAGACAAGGAGCATTGAATCACGAGCTGATTTCTTTGTTATTTGACGACGACGACGACGACGACGATAACATACATTTCCTTCTACATCTTTTATCTTTATCGCATATATTAAAATTTTTAATATAAGTAGAATGTAAAGTTCATTAATAAAAATTGAGCTTGGATCAACCATTATCAAAATAATTCTTTTAACAATCAAAAATAATTCTTATAACAAAATTTTGATATAAGAATGATGATGATGTTTTTGTTAATAGTTTTAAGGAATTTTTTTTACATGTATATGTATTTAGAGGGCGGGCGTTGTAGCAACTAATAAGATTACTCCTTTGTTACCACAATGTCACGGGTTCAAGTTACCAAAATAACCTCTTTGTAAAATGTAAAAGAAAAGTTACGTATAATTGATATTCCTGTCCTGACTTTTACAAAATGGGGAACCTTGTGTATTGAGATTGACATACTTATATAATAATTAATTAGGATATTTTAACTTCATAACTATTTTTGCTCTTCTAGCAAATTTTAATGCAAGAATGATAATGATAATGTATTTAATAACAAATTTAACTAATATTTTTAATTATATATATTTGAGAACAAATTTAGAGATATTTTAACTTTAAAATTATCTTTGCTCTGAAGATTCATGAAAATGGCAATTATTCAAAACCATTACTATACAAGGGAAGAAGGAAACCCCAAACCATTTTTTAGTCTAATCTTTGAGATCATACCACCTGAACTTTTAACATAAGCATAAACTAAAATTAAAAATCTTCCATGGTTATTATATATATGAATTATAGAAAACCATGATTTAAAATTTACTTAAATCACACTTTAATTACATCGAATTTCAATTTCTTTTCTAATCCGATATATATTTAATAATAAGTTAAATATACATAATAACTAATAAATTTTATATTTTAAATAAATTATTTGATAAATTAATAATGAGTTTCACATGAATTATACTTTTGACCCAATGTTTTTAAAATTCTTTGACTTGAATTTAAAATTTTTGATAAGCCGCTTAATAAACTAATAGGTTAAAATTAAACGATAAATTTGATAAATATTTATTTATAAATCGAACTTAATTTCATACGTTTGGCTTGACACTATCCAAATTCTTTAACTCGGGCCGAAATAGAAACTTTTTGAATTAGTACCAACAACATCAATTAGTAGCCAATTAGCTTGTGATTAATCACTAGGTACGAGGCGTGACTCTAATTCATTCATGACAACTCTTGCAATGAAATGATGTTATGAACAAACCCTTTTGACTTGTGATTTCTTGGAGGCAAGCTTCATGCTACCAATTAAATGTATCTTCCAATTTATTAAATGCATTTCCTAACCAAAATGTATCTTTCAATTTATTAAATGCATTTGTATAATATATTAATACTCCCTCTTATTTAAAATAAGTGTCGTTTTAGAGGAATGCACATTTATTAAGAAAGTTAATAAAATGTCTAATATATCCTTATTAATTACATGTTAAAGTGTCTTGAAAATATATTCTGTGTAATCTGTGTGATTAAGATGTGAGAAAAATTAAAGGGTAATTTTGAAAGTAAAATCATAAATATGCATAAAAAGTCGACACTTATTTTAAATAATTAAAATATCTCTAAAACGACACTTATTTTAAATAGGAGGGAGTATCACGTTCACCATAAAATTAAATGTATCTTCCAATAAAATAATTGGAAGATACATTTAATTTTATTGGAAGATACATTTAATTTTTGGAAGATACATTTAATTTTATGGTGAATGTGATATTAATATATTATATCCTCTTTGAGTAAATACTATATTATACTATACATTATCATGAGTTTAAATTTTCTGTTCAATATTATGGTGTCTTATTGTGTCTAATAAATCTCAACTGTTTATTTATATGGGTCTTATATAAGACTCATATAAAATCTGTAAAATAAATAACAAAAATTTCATAAAACAAAATAACACAGAGTAAATCTGGAGAGAATATCTGGTATTTCCGCGATTGCAACTCCTAAAAGCTCTTTAATGCTCAAGAGAGAACTGGCACTTCAGTTACAGAAGCCTCTCTGAACTCCGATATTACACAAAGATCGAAATCCAAGACAAAGACTGTGTTGTGTTATTTGTGGTCTTTAGCTTTTCTCCGAAGTCTTAAAATCAATGGCTGCCTCTCATGGCTTCCTCAATCTCCATTCATGGGAGCACTCTTTTCACTCTCTTTTTCTCGCTCCCTCACCACCCCGACCACATTGTTTTTTCAGCAGAGGGGTTGCAACATTTTCTGGTCGCCGCGTACCGTCACTCTCTTCGACAAGCGACGCTGCTATCAACACGGGCAATACCGGAAGCGACGAGGGCAGTGTTTTGATGGACCTGTTTGAATCCGACAACATGCAAGCTGACCACCTGACGATTGCCATTGTCGGGTTTGGCAACCTCGGACAGTTCTTGGCTAAGACATTTGTCTCACAAGGCCACACTGTTCTCGGCTACTCTCGCTCCGATCATTCTCTTGCGGCTAGGTCTCATGGGGTTTCGTTCTTTTTCCACCCTGAAGACCTCTGCGAGGAACAACCAGAGGTCATTTTGCTATGCACGTCCGTACAGTCAATGGAGGAAGTTTTCAAGTCTCTGCCTTTACGTCGACTGAACCGAAACACATTGTTTGTGGAT
The DNA here is from genome assembly GCA_027564395.1 of Erythroxylum ulei. Taxonomy (NCBI): domain Eukaryota; kingdom Viridiplantae; phylum Streptophyta; class Magnoliopsida; order Malpighiales; family Erythroxylaceae; genus Erythroxylum; species Erythroxylum ulei. The sequence goes on from JANITX010000211.1 coordinate 1,329,739, forward strand.
GTCCTGTCTGTTAAAGAATTCCCTAAAGATCTTCTTCTCCATCACTTGCCTAGCTATTTCGACATTATTTGTAGCCATCCCTTTTTTGGTCCTCAAAGCGCCAAACTTGAATGGAAAGGTCATACCTTTGTGTACGAAAGCGTCAGAATCGGAGTCGAAGAATCGAGGGTCATCAGGTGCAAGAAGTTTCTTGACATTTTTGCTCGAGAAGGATGCAGAATGGTGGAGATGAGTTGCGAAGAGCATGATAAGTACGCAGCTGAATCGCAGTTCATAACTCACACGCTCGGGAGGTTGTTGGGGATGCTGAATTTAGAGTCTACTCCGATCAACACAAAAGTGTATGAGAGTCTGCTGAGTTTGGTAGAAGACATTGCGTGGGATAGTTTTGATCTGTACTATGGGTTGTTTCTGTACAACGTAAATGCTCTCGAAATGTTGCAGAAGTTGGATTCAGGATTTGAGACTCTGAGACAACAGCTTTTTGGGAGGATTCAAAAGGTTCTGACCAAACATCTGTCAAGGAAAGAGGAGAAGACTCAAGCTTCGAATCACTGCAATATTGCAGCATCTGCATCTGATTCAGTAACTATGAAGTCAGCGTTTTAAGCAAGTTATTTCCTTTATTGTCTTCTGTTGTTTTGGTAGTTTATGTGGGAAAATTGTTTGTTCATATTAGGATAAGTCCCCATACTAGTTTCAACTAGAAGAACAAAGAATTTCAAGATGTTCTTGTTTTTTGCCTATTCTTGCATGCTAATTTACTCTAGTTCGATGAAAAAGAGTTGGATTCTTTCAGTTTCGTTACTTTGTCTGCTTGTGTTTTTAAGTGGGAAGAAGCCTAAAATGGTGAAATCTTGCTGAATGACTAGAAAAGAGAATAATCAAGCCGACAAACAAATCCAAATTCTTCATTTGTGTGGCTTCTTATGATCTAAGATGATAGGTAAACCTTGGAGGGAATCCTCTTTATTCGGTTTCTGTGGAAGGATGAAAAGTTCATAAAACTAATTAATGATTGGAAATTTCAGGCCTCAAGATGCTGCTCAACCATATGAGTACAAAGGACAGATCTCTGGCCGTATTGATGATAGTTCAAAGCTCAAAATTGGCATTGTCGGATTTGGAAACTTTGGTCAATTTCTAGCAAAAACAATTACTCGACAGGGTCATACAGTTTTGGCATGTTCTCGAACGGACTACTTCAACGTGGCACAAAAATTGGGGGTTTCCTACTTCTCCAATGCAGATGACCTCTGTGAGGAGCATCCAGATGTCATTCTTCTTTGCACTTCAATTCTATCAGCAGAAAATGTTGTCAAGTTGTTGCCATATGAGAGGTTAAAGAGAAGTACTCTTTTTGTTGATGTTCTATCTGTGAAACAGTTCCCAAGGAATTTGTTTCTTCAGTACTTGCCTCCAGAATTTGATATTCTTTGCACACATCCTATGTTTGGACCTGAGAGTGGCAAAAATGGCTGGAATCGTCTTCCCTTCGTTTTCGATAAGGTCAGGGTTGGAGTGGATGAGGAAAGAGTAGCTCGTTGTCATAAGTTTCTCGATATTTTTGCTCGAGAAGGATGCAGAATGGTAGAGATGTCTTGTGCAGAACATGATGTTCATGCAGCTGGCTCCCAGTTTTTTACACAAACAATAGGAAGGGTTTTCGAAAAGTTGGGATTGAAGTCATGTCCAATAAACACTAAAGGCTATGAAACTTTGTTGAATTTGGTGGAAAATACAGCTGGGGATAGCTTTGATCTATACTGTGGCCTATTCATGTACAATGCTAATGCAATGGAGCAGTTGGAGAGGTTAGAGTTGGCTTTTGAATCATTGAAGAAGCAACTTTATGAAAAGTTAAGCAGTGTTCAGAGAACCGAACTGCTCGACAAGTATCAAGCCTTAGAGGATCTCTCATCCAAGGTGTCTCAAAATGATTCAGCTTCATTGGAGCATCTTAATGCTTCAAACGATTGAGCTCAGCTTCTTGCCTTGCAATTAACTAGTAAGGGCCTTCCTTTCATTACAGTTTCTGAGATTAATCTTTAGTGACAACCTTTGGCAAACCACTTGTGTGATTGAATAACAATGGGGTATCATATAAGTTCTGGCTGGTGTGTTTCTTTCTTATTGATGATTTCACAACAGCATACTTCTTTTTCAAGTAAGAATATGTATTAAAGCAACTTGGAAAGGATTATATAACTGAAGTTGCACTCACTTACAGCTTTTTGATTCTGTTGTGCTATATTATTGGTTAATTTGTATGATGCCAAATAGGAACTTAGGAATAGTGCAATATTTTTAAGGTTTTCCGGTTGTTTTAACTATAAACCTTAAGCGTTGAGTTAATGTATATGCTTGATGGTTGCAGATAAATAAGAGGCAAAAGAATCACCTTAATATGGTTCTTGGAACGTCGATTAATATTGTAGCTAGAACAGTTTTATACTCGATGGGGAACTTTTCTGAAGGAACTACTACTCGATATCATGCAAATCAAAGACCGTAGAAGTTCTGAGCAAGTGCAAGGGGGTATATAGTTCGGGACGGATGTATTTTACTTCTAGCTAAGGAGCTATATAAAGTGTTCATATCTATCCAGAGACTGTTAGCTGTTCACAGTCTTCTGTTTCTTTTTTCAAATGGTATAGTATCTTGTAACTTCCTTTTTCTTGTGTGGTTGAAGAGGTGTTTCATATTAGTTAATGTAGTTTCAGCAGAAGTCCCTTGACAGATATGGAGTTCCTATGTACTTACTTGTCCTTGGCATATATAGAAACTCTGGAAAGTCTCCAGCTAGTTATTACAGGTTTTTAATGTATCAGCTTTATCTCTCAAATTTCTCGCATTTCTCTCGAGTTTTCCTTGGCTGGTAAAATTGATTTTCCTGCAAACTTCCATACAATCTTTTCTTTTTTGAAAGGCTTCATCTTTATTGAAACAGAAGGATGTCAAATACAAATCATCTCGATCCAAGAAAAAACCAAGGAACCACTGAATCTATAGAGCTAATCACAGCTCCTAATCCTCATTTTTGGGAGTCCCATGACACTCCAAGATTCCTTAGCAGAAACTTTTGACAGATCATTGAATACAGTATAGCTAGAACAAACTGTCAGAAATTCTTGGATAGATTTGCTTCTGTCTGCTTCCAATACTGTTTTATAGTAACTATTAGAGACTTCTGACACAGAAACAGAACTGTGAATATTAAATTTGAGCTGCTTCTATTGCCCTCTTCCCTTGCTGATAATATTGAAAGCAAATACTAACATAATCTTTCACCATCCGGTATAATCTTGGTTTTGCTTCAGTAACCAGTTCGTCCACCGGTTGAATCTCTTTATCTGATTGTGGAATGCAGAATACAGCTAAAGTGATTCTGT
>JANITX010000211.1:1348541-1370168 GCA_027564395.1 Erythroxylum ulei
AAAGAAGCTTGCTCTATATCGGTTACTCAACAATCAACATTGAGTTAGAAGGCACCTCATAGATCATGCTATCATTGTGCACTCGATGAATCTCGCTGCATAGGGTGCGAGACTGCCACGTGTGGAACAATTTCCCTCCTCACCTAGTGAATAGTGATTTTTTTATTGTGCCACTTCCGCAGTAACTCAGCACCAACCTCAAACCCCATCGACGGGTCTTTGGGTAGGATTGGCCGATTCTATTTGGAGCCACTTGCTGGCTATGGACTTGGAGGAATATAACTCTTTTTTACGAGCAGTTTATTTGGTCGGCTTCACTTATTTATGTTATTTTGTCTTATGTAGATCAAATTTGCAAGTCAACGGATTGGCAGACGACTACTATTTCAGGCCCTCGCCTTCGACATGAGCAACTATTTGACTGACGCAGACCTCTCAGTAGGTGAGTCAAACTTAACACGGATAATGTGAGTAAACGTTTCGCATTATCAACTACTGTCGGAGGCATCCTCTGTAATAGTATAGGTACTTGGCTTTGTGGTTTCATTTAGAATCTCAGGTGATGCTCATCGATGTCTGCCAAACTCTGGAGAATATATACAAGACTCACGCTTACGTGGAACCTCGAGTATTGTCGAATCGAACTCGAAATTGACTCGATTGCAGCGATTAATCTCATTTTTTTCTTGGCGAACCGATTATAGACTCTCAACTCCATCATTCAGGACATTAATGAACTGTTCACTCGCAATTAAACGGTAACACATCGGCATATATATCGTGAGAGTAACCGATGTGTCGACTGGCTTGCGAACTGTGCAGAGCATTTTGATGTAAGCACTATTTATTTTGATACTTCACTTATTGGATGCCATGTACTCCTTTTAGAGGATATATCGGAACTTTGCTTCCCGTGACTTATTGTGTAATTTTTTTTATTCCCTCCTATTAAAAAAAAAAACAATGAATTCATAGCCACAAAATCCAAGCTACGCTACCGTGTCCACCTCAAGTCCTTGCAAACTTTCTGATGACTTCCCTCTGTCTGCGGAACACATAAAACCCAATTCTCCTGTCTTTTTAATCGTGTAATGTGAGTTTTTGTCGTCTGTTTGAAGAAATGGCGAATCTTTCACTTAAAGCTGACAACTTTTGCACTCTCTCACCCACCACAAGCTCACATCCGTCAATTTTCAACTGCAACTATCGGAAGTTCCATTTTTTAAGGTTACTGCCCCATGAACGCTGCTTGAAGTACAGGGTATCTTGTGGCATCAAAGAGAAAGAGAGTGTGAAAAAAGGTGAGATCGTTCCTAAAGTACTTACAGGTCTTCGAGTTGATGAACTTAAGCAGAAGAGTTCAATCACAGAAACGGAACTTGGAAATGGTTTTGATTGGAATTGGCCGCCATGGAGGAATATTCCTGAAAGATACAAAACTTATTGGCACTACTTCACTTGCCTTTGTTATTTGTAACATGGACAAGGTATGCTTTTGTTATTCTTATCTTAGGTAATTCAAGCAAAACCTTGTATTTTGTCTCGATACTTCATCTGAAGAATCTATTTACAGGTCCCTTTATGCTGATACAGTTGTCGAAGTGTTTAACTTAGTTATTCACTTCTTTTGGGTGACTTTGTTGGAAAATATTTGCTGAATGGGGCAGGTGAATTTGAGCGTTGCAATAATTCCAATGTCACATCAGTTTGGTTAGAATGCATCAGTTGCTGGGCTGGTGCAATCTTCATTCTTTTGGGGGTATGCGTTGAGTCAATTGCCTGGAGGTTGGCTTGCTAAGACATTTGGTGGAAGGTCAGTCCTTGATGCTCATTGGTTATGACAGTGACTGGTTTGAAGTAACTGATCGCCTTCAACTATCTCTTATAACAGCTAATTAATTCCCTTTTTTTGATCATCTTGTTAAGCTGACATATAGTTGGAAGAATAGGTTTATCCTGTTTAGGAAAACAAGTGAATTTGATATACTTCTAGTTTATGAAGAGAGGGGGAAAAAATGAAGAGTTGCTTTTTGTTTAACCAAACTCTTTCACTGAATCTGTAATTGTGGGATTTACATGCCATGTTGCTGCACCCGTCTTCTTTGTAATTCGTTTATCTTCTTTTCCTCAGAAAAGTTCTAGAGATGGGAGTATTGACCTGGTCGTTGGCCACAGCACTTGTTCCTTTTCTGGCTGGATTTATGCCTGGACTTATCTTGACGAGAATTCTGGTGTGTATTGCATCTCCCAAACTCCTTTTCCTTAATAGTTTCACTGCCCTCACATATAGTTTGCCAAATTGTCAGATTATAGTAGTTGTATTTAAAGGCATATAACCATGATTCTGTTATGAGCCACTTCCCGTCTCTTTCTCTATCACACACATACCAGCATATCATCTCTCTTTGAGTTTTTGTGCTATCTGAAGTGGGAATCTGAGGAGGTGTACTGAGCAGTTCTTTAATTTTCTGAAATTTAGGTTGGAATTGGTGAAGGTGTCTCCCCATCAGCTGCAACTGACCTTATTGCCAGGCATGTATGATGTCTGGAGCTTTCTGAGCCCAATCTTTAGTCACCTGATATGCGATCATTACATATACAGTACAAGCATTGTAAATGTTATTAATTATGTTTATAATCATATACAGTGCCAAAACTCCATTATCGGTACCTTTCGTTTTGTCTTCTGATTTTGAGTATGTTAAAAAGGCTAATCTTACTGAAAGATTATGAGGTTTTCTGGGAGACAGTGGACATGCATTCATTTCAGTACAATGCATTACCAAAAAATGTCAAAAAAAATTAGGGAATGAGTATTTGTCTAACATGCTAAATCTAAGGGACTTCACTTTTGCCGTGCAGATGATTAGGATTAATAGCTTGACCGATGTACAGCTTAAAACAAAAACTCTCTTATACATTGTAACTTGCTCAATTGAATTTTATGAATTGATGTTTTTAAGGCTGCTTATCGTCATACTTGTACTGCTAATTTTCCATTAGAGATGTAGAGCTATCAGATTCTTTATTCCTTCTGAATGCTGTTGATCAATTGATGCAGGTCAATACCTTTAGAAGAACGTTCAAGGGCTGTAGCAATTGTCTTTGGTGGACTTAGTTTTGGAAGTGTTACGGGGTATGTTTCAGCAGGTGTATGATAAAATATTTTCTGGGAGTGTTAGAAGAATATCAAATCTATTGCTTCTGCACGATTTTGTACTATTGCATTCTTCTTTATTCCAACAGAAACATTCAATAGTTGTTAGGGTCTCTGTATGAAATTGTTTGTTTAGTGGGTATTTTAATCACAAATCTCGTTATTCTCATCGATAACATGTAGGCTTAGAGACAATTGCCTTTGTTGGGGTGCTGAGTAACGCCATATTTGATTATTTGTTAACGGTTGGAAGAAAAAATGCAGGCTTCTTTTAGCTCCGCCACTCATTCAGAATTTGGGTTGGGAATCTGTGTTCTACATATTTGGGCTTCTTGGCATAGGCTGGTAAGTAACTGGAACCAAGATCATGAATTCCTGTAGTTTCCTACTCCTAATTTATAATTTATAAACAAAGTTTCTTTCAAAATTGAGTTATGTGAAAAGAGGTCTTTCTGCATATTCTAAATAAAAGATAATGTTCGAGTTCTCTAGCTCTTTTTTTTTCCTTGATTGACTAGATTGCTAATGGTGTTCTGAGTAGAACGGACTCAAGTTTGACCTAATTCAACAAAATTTGTCAAGGTTTTTGGGGTTTCAGTTTCTTGAAGATGGACAGGCTTTGAGTACCACTGAATCCATGCCATGTGAGTACTTCTTCATTTTTACTTGATTGTTCGGGTTGATAACTTATTTCCATAAAGTCTGGTCTGGAAGGGTTGAATTATTTTCATTCTAACATCTATTCTAGTTTCTGACTATGATTGCACCCATCTCCTGTACTGTTATTGTCAGTACTTTCATATTACTGCTGCAACTCACAAGGAGAAAAATGGCACAAAATGCTTTTAAGTGAAAGATGTTGCAACTCATGGACTGGTAGCATGAATTAGAATCAAGCATTGGTTTGTACTGACGTTGCATTAGAGAAAACGCTAATTAAATAATCAGATGACCAGAGATCCTCCTACATTGTAGTAACTAGAAATGTAATGTAACAGCTTCCCAATCTGTTTATGAGGAAAAGCCGTGGACTCTTGTTGATCTGGGTGGCTCACTGAAGGTATGCTCATCTCTTTGCTTCCTAACTGATTGTAAAGCTATCATTTGGACAGTATATGTATAACTAGTCTCTTAACAGTTGAAGAAAATATTACTGATAGTTTAGATGTAGTAAGGAGGTGCTTTCATGTTAATTATCGTTCTGCAGACCGTTATTTCTTAACTGCTAGGATTAACAGGAAGTACCGTGGAAGGCGTTTTTTCAAAGTCGAGCTGTGTGGGCTATGATTTATGCTCACTTCTGTGGAAGTTGGGGTCACTACACTTGCTTATCTTGGATTCCCACGTACTTTAGGCATGTCTACAAGCTATTCACCCTTTGAATTTCTTTTGTCAACATTCTAAATCATTATTAACATTGCAAAGAGTAATCTTTAAAAAGTACCAATTTTCTTCAATAACACTTCCAAGTTTTTGACATCTGTGAAATCTCTCTTCAGTGTTCTTTGCATGCTTGTACTCACAGACTTTTAATTGGCATTCCATGCAGTGAGGAGCTGAGCCTGAATTTGACAGAAGCTGCCTGGGTATGATCGAAAAACTTGTGTTCTGTTTCAGAGCTTTCAGTTACCCAGGAACAATACATGCCTGATTTTGGAAAGTGTTAAATAAGCCCCATGATCTGAATCCCAGAAAAAGAGAATTAAATTGTTGCCTTCTGTGGCTGTTAAAATCTCATATAGGTCAATAATACTCTCATCTATTTGATGCATTTTCCATCGAGTATTTGAGAAGTCTATGGAAGTTAACTTTGCAATTCTACATTTAGAATTCTAAATGTGATATACATAATGTACTAATTTGTGAACTATTTCAGGTTTCCATCCTTCCTCCTTTGGCTTCACTTTTTGTGACAAGCATTGCCTCACAGTTTGCAGACAGCTTGATTGCCAATGGTGTTGAAACCACAACGGTACTGAGACAATGCATGATATCTCAATATCATTTTCGATCTTATCTAAATCTTTTCAATATACAAGATTACTTAATAGGTTCTTTGACTTAGGCTATAAGTTGAATTCATTTTTTGTAGGTTCGAAAGATTTGCCAAACAATTGCTTTCTTGTCTCCTGCTGTTTGCATGACTCTTTCTTCAGTTGATCTAGGATTGCCACCATGGGAGGTTGTGGGGATTCTCACCACTGGCTTGGCCCTTTCCAGCTTTGCATTGTCTGGTAGGGAAATATTTAATGGCCAGAATGATAATGAAGGATTAAAGTGGTCTTTCTCTCTTTTAAAACCTGATTTCCACTTCTATATTTTCATTTTTGTCTAGGACTTTACTGTACCCATCAAGATATGTCTCGTGAGTATGCAAGTATATTGCTGGTATGAAACATCACAAGCCATGATGCTTATACTTCACTAAATACTCATCAAAGGTTCTTGTTTTAGAACTGTTAATTTAGTTGAAGTCAAATTGAGAAGATTTCCCTTGAAACTTGATGCTCAGGGTATTACCAACACTGTTGGAGCCGTGCCTGGAATCATAGGTGTTGCTTTGACTGGTTATTTACTTGATACAACTCACTCATGGAGTGTAAGTAAACTTAAATTCCCCTATCAATTGTATACTTGGTCGGAAGTTCCAAATGCACATGTACTCTTGGCCTATATTTTTATGTTCTTACCCTCATTCTTCTTGTGTAGATATCATTGTTCGCACCATCCATCTTCTTTTACTTGACTGGTACAATGGTGTGGTTGGCATTTGCCAGCAGTAAACCTCAAAACTTCACCAGAGATTGAGTTTGATCCCTCTTGTGATTGGATTTTATCGTTGGGGTGTGAGAATTTGAGAACCACTTTCACATTTACTATCTGATTTCTTTACAATGTTTACTGGAAAGTGACTCCTTCCACCATAAATAGGCATGATTATTTGCATCTCTACACAAAATATAGTAGCCATCTATGTACCAATTCAATAGATAGTTATATAAATGACCAAAGGGATTTTGGAAAGCCCTCAGTTTCTATGTCAAATTTGTTTTTGATCTTCCTCTATGTGTACATTATTTATGCTATTTTGAAAGAATAAATTCTCTCACAAAAAGTGAAGGCAGTTCATATCTGTTGGAATTGCATGACGATGGACCTCAGAAAAATAGTAAACAAGTTCCTTTGGAACTCTTCCTCATATTCAGGGCCTGGTCTCGTTCCTTCTGGGAACAACTGAAAAGCTTTAGTAATATACCAAATGCAATTTGAATTTCATTCTTCATGGGGAAAAAGAATGTAACATGTGCTGCTATCTGACCTCTTATCGGTCAGTCACCTGGAAGGAAACAACTTGTGTTCACACAAACCTATCTACCAACAAGCAGGCAGGACCTGAGGCAGGTGAGCAAATACAATTGAGAAAGGAGCAACAACAATGGGGTTCGATGAATTCACATAGACAGGCTCCATCAAAGGTATGTCTCCAGATGAATTTACAGTTAATATGTTTCCATTGAGTAACATGGTTTGGCTGTGTAAGTTTCCATCTTTTGCTGTTAGATGGTATTCCTCCCTTGTTAATCCATTTGCAGAACCTTGATGCAGAACCTTTCTTCTGTGTAGCCTATGAGACCTGTGATGACTGTGTCTATGGTGTTGTATCCAAGTACTGTTAAAAGCTATATTGACTTGAACAGTTGTGCTGTTGTTTAAGTTGATTAGAAGCAAGGTGATTCCTTTCTGCAAGTTAATGGATTCAATTAGAATAGAAAGGGTGATGCTGGTTGCATGACTGCTGTATAAACTTGACTCACAGATTTTTTTGCACAATGTGCGTATGCACGTATCGATTTTGTCCCGAAAAAGGTTGTTGACAGAACATTTCTTCCCATCAGTCTATGCCAAAGAAGAGCACTGCAACAAAGAGAGCAAATATTGGTGAATTTTCGTATAAACCTTGCCAATCCCAGCCATTAGATTCGCTTGGCATATTTTTATGACTAATAGAGAATTCGATCAGTGACAAAGCTCTACTGATAAAGCTAACTATGCTAACTAGTTCAAATCCCATCTACTGATTCCCTTTCTCTCTCTTCAAATTATCCACTTTCTTAATATTCTAGTCCATAATCTCCTGAACCTCCTGATTACAGTCTCTACCCTCGTATCTAAGCATGTCCGGACTGCCCAAATACCAACCATTTGAGACTTCAAGGTTGGCTTTTTGGTTGTTGGACACAATGGCAAGAGGCCTTACTGTTTTCTTTTACCTGTAGTAATCTGGATTTGGTACAAAAGTAGTGGTGTTGAGTAAGCCATAATTTCCACCAATCAGTGACTGTCTGCAGTAGGATTTTGTATCATAAGTTGATGCCATACCTAGCTGGTCAAGGTACCTGGTTGATGCCGTTCTCAGTTAGAATCCAACAACATTAAGCTAAAAGGCATTCTTCACAAATCTTATTGCATTACCAGAAACTATTTACAAAAGCATTGCTGACAAGGTTATGGCCACTGTTGTAAGCACCTCCAGATTCCCCTACCCAAGCTCTGGCTGAAGTTTCAGATGTCTTGAGAATATTTTGCAGGCCACTGAAGGTACTAGCCTCGCCATCAAGATAGGAGGGATCGAGGATCTTTTCTACTAGATGCTCATCAACTCCTGTAGAAAGAGACTTTGTCAAATTTAGGCATGTTTTCTCCAGGTCTCAAACCTCATAAAACCAATCTTTCTTCTTAAATATACCTGGACCAAGATTATATATGTGATGGGTCATCACATCTACAGAATTTCCAGTCATGTATAGGAACTCCTGGAACCAAGTTGCATCATAGAATCCTCCAGGTGCTATTATTAGTGGCTTTGAGTCCATTCCAGCGTAAGTTCTCTGCACTATTTTATATAGAGAGATCGTGTCAGCAGCATACTGATCTGCTGCTATTCTGGTTCCAACTCCATTACCACTCAATTCGTTTCCTGCTCCAAAACAAAAAACTCATCGTTGTTCTACTCTTCAAAACTTGGAAGCATATCTTGTAGACTTAATGGTGATGGCCTGCAAATATCAAAATCCTACTCACCTAGCTCCCAACCATAGATTTGATAGTTCTTCTGAACAGTATATCTAATAAAAGATTCAGCATTGGAGTAGTTCCAAGGTCCTGCTGCAGAACCATCAGGTTGTATAGACCGCCCAGCAAGAGCATTTAATCCAAATACAACTTTGACCCTGAATCAGGAAAAAGGTTTTTTTTTAAGTCAAAACTTTAGTAGTTGGGGAAAGATGAACAAGAAATGATAGAGATTTATGTTACCCTGTTTTCTTGAAGAACCCGTTTAGCTCATCCCATCTGTACATGGGTAAGCATCCCCGAGTAAAACCAAACATTTCAGACGAGTTCCTAACAAATTGGACGCAGGGAAGCTGATTGTCTTCTGCGTCATATATGACCTTGTCTTGCAAAGTGCCTCCTAGTCTGATCTTGAGTGATGTAAAAGCTGTACCAGTGACCAACATAAATTTATCAGCAGACCACAAATGGCATAGAAGCCGATGGTTGCTGACAGAAATTAAACTAACTCGGCTTCTTAACTCTTACCCTTTATGGCATTTACTAATATCTTGTCGTTAAGGTCCTGCAAATTATGAAGTGACATAAGTGAGAGAGTGAGAGACATTAGCTCCCATCAACTTGGAACACGCAGAAACATGTTAGCAGCAACCAAAATCATAACTACATTCCTGAAATAACCATACCAGGTTAATGAGAGAAGCATGTCCCCAGCTACACGTTCCATAGTCACATTTCTCAGGAGGCCACCAATCCAACGTTGCACAAATGAAATCTTCATCAATCTTTCCAATGGCGGATTTACCATCAATAAAAACAGTTCCTTCAACATTGCCACCTTCTGCATGTGAACTTGCATAAAAAGAGCTTAAGCTGAAGATACAGACTAAAAACCAGAACCCCATTTGCCAAGTCTGAGAACCCACGTAGGAACAAAGTTGCAAGCTTTAAGATCTGAGGCTTTCTCTACGAATGTAAGGTAGCCATGAAAGTTCAGAGACTTGAGAAAAACATAGCTAGAGAGGTTTGCCAATAGTGGGTGGCTATAAAAAAATCGTAAAGGTCTAAACTTTCCCTTTGTTTGATATAAAAGGTTTCAACTTTGAGAACCCAAAACAAAGAAACAGTTTATGTCTATACCAATTATACATCAATCAATTTTCTTCTCTCCATGTATTAGTTAGCAAAAACCATTTCATTTCTTCTACAATCAAACAAGTTAGTTACGTTCTTTAAAGCCTTTTGAGTTGAAATCAGAAAACAAAGTGGGCCTATTTCCTTTTTTGCTTGGTGAAATGAAAATGTTAGCTAACTAACCGAGGTTCCAACTTCCAAAGAAATCAACCATTCTCAAGTTTGAGGTTTCTGTGCCTTTCTTCACTTCATGAACAAGCATGATTTGGAAGAGATATGAATTTGGTTGGCATTTTAGATTTTTAAATTCTGAATTTCGGGTTATAGTTTTATTATTTGTGATTTAAGAATAGTCAAATTTGAACCCCAATCTAACTCCAACAGATAGGATTTTTTTTTTAGTATAATTGAATTTCAAAGCTATCATAAGGGTATGTCACACAGGACCACCAGAAAGTTGTTGAGATCATACAGAAATCAGATGATCAAAAGCTCCATGTGGCCCTCCAAGGATGGTCTAAATGGTGAAGTTGCTTCAGTTTTAAAAATGATGGTTGGTCGAGAATGGAGACATGCTAAGACTTGTAAACATCATTTGAATCGAGTCCAAAACTTGTAATTTACAAATTATTGTTTGCATTTACAGGTTCTGTTAAGTTCCTATGTGTCTTTGTCACCAAGAATTGGGGAGTACCACCATTTGCAATTTCTCTAACTAATGTGTTTGAGAACTTGAAGCATTCATTCGTCTTCCATTATCTTGATTTCGTGAGGATCGATCAGGTGAGCTTTTGCTTCTTGCAGAGAACAACCAAGCACCTAATCCTTTCAATGTTAGGTAGGAGAAGGGTTTTGTTTGGTGGAGGTTAGTTAAGACCATACCTAAAAGGTTGTCCAAAACAAAACCACTCCTATACCAGAAATTATATAGCAATAATATATATATATATAGCTTCTTAACCATAATGGAGCATGGGGTACATGAATGTTAATACTAAAAATGAATTGCATTCTATACTAATGAATTTGTAATCACGTTTTTTTTTTTCAATTTTATAATCTGAAACTCGTAATTACTATCTTTGAGTATGTATCGAATAAATTATTAGATATGCATACAATAATTTATAAATAACGTAATTGACTAAGTTACTTAACGAACTAATAACTCAAAATTAAATAAGAAATTCAACATAATAGCTGGCAAGAGGTAGCATAATTTATCATTCAAGAGAAGAAACCCACTTCATGATATGACTTCACTTTAGCCAAACCTTCATGCAACTAAAAGTGCAACACTTACGGTTAAATTAAGGTGGGAAAACTCCAAACCAATTCATGTTCATTGATTTAATTTGACTAATTCACACCAACCCCTTCCTCCTACTACAAAGACTAAGTACCCTTTTGTTCTATTGAGGTGATGAGAAAGTTTCAAATGGCCGGCAGTGAAGAAGCCATGACTGTAAAATGGAAAAGAAAAGAGACAGAGAGATGGAGAAAGAAGCATAATCAGACCAGAACTTGGCCCGCAAAGAAGATGAAAAAAGAAAGAGAGAAAGAGGCCTAATAAGTAACAGTGTCTTATAAGGAGTAAAAACCTAAGGCTTAGCCCGTTGGATGTCTTATTGGGCTCATGAGAAAGTTTTGGCCCATCAATTGATAACCCAGCTAAATATCTTTGACTAATAAAGATGATGAAATAAGATTAAGGATGATAATAAGCAAAACGGATCCGACCCATCATCTATCTAACTTAGCTCGACTCTTTTTATAAAAAATTTGAATTTGGTTCGAAATCTGATCAAATTCAAGCCATGAGACATGAGTTCGTTTGGATTACCTCAAAATAACGTAAATTTTGTGTAATTGGATAAAATGACATTATATTAGTCTTAATTTTCGAGCTTACGAACCAAGACTACGTTGGAAAAGAAGTTTTGCCCTATTAGTCTATATTCAAGCTAAATTTGATCCATAAAAATCCCTAAATAAGTTTAGGGATAACAACAAATAAGACAAGGATCCAGCCTATCATCTATTTAGCTTAGTTTGACTCTTTTTATAAAAAATTTGAATTCGATTTGATGTCAGATTAAACGTGACATTAGTTCTCTTGAATTATATCAAAATGACTTAATTTCAAGACTAAAATGATGTCATATTAGTCTTGAATTTCAAAATTACCAACCAAAATGATATTGTTTTAAGGAAGATGTTTATTACATAATTTACTTAAAAGATACGATTTGAACTTGGCAAAATAGTCCCATAATTTTCAGAGAAGCAGTGTCTCCTCACAAAGGGGATCGCAATGACTAGACTTAAGCGACAGTTTATCAAAAACACAAGTCTCCGCAAAGTCGTGAACAACTTAAAATTAGGTCTTCTTTTTGTACTATTATAGATACAAAAATAATGAGAAAATTTGAATTCAATTACTCCCGTTGAAAAGAGCAAATTGTAGAAAGAATCATGCAGACTTTTTTTTTTTAAGGATGATTACTAATTAGGAAATCTAAATCAACAACATAAATTCTTTCTTCCGCAAAGCTATGATTTGGTGGTTACCTGTACACTTTAAGGGTTTATACAACACTTGTTTTTCTTAGATTGACTAACTTTCAAATCAAGTTTAAGCTAAAAACAATTTCAAGTCAGGTCTAGAGTACCTAGTTACTATCTAAGTGAATACAATCTTGAACTTATTCAAGTTTAGATATACTCAAAAAGTTCAACCATATTTGTTAAATCGAACTTTAGGCTTTTTCAACTCATGTTCAATTTCAAACTTAGTTCCGCTTCAAACATTTTTGTATTAGAAACCCGATTTGAATATATATTTTTTCAGGCTTGATCCAAACCTGATTCTGAAACTAATCAAATTGATTCAAATCAGGTCCTTTTGATCTTTTAATTTGATGCCAGACCAAGTTAAAACAGTTTCGTTTCTTCTTTACATGTGTTCTTAAGATTATAGACCCCCTT
This sequence comes from Erythroxylum ulei, assembly GCA_027564395.1. Taxonomy (NCBI): domain Eukaryota; kingdom Viridiplantae; phylum Streptophyta; class Magnoliopsida; order Malpighiales; family Erythroxylaceae; genus Erythroxylum; species Erythroxylum ulei. The sequence goes on from JANITX010000211.1 coordinate 1,360,894, forward strand.
TTCTCACTTTTCTATAGAATGTTTAGTTCTCTACATGTTCGTAGCTTAAGCTTCAAACTCAAGTAAGTACTAACCGGTTCTGAACAAGTAATAATACTAATTTAAGGACATGAAAAATGGAGAAAGATAGAGAAATTATACTTTGTATTATTGATCAGATAAGGCAAATTTAAACAAAACAACCTATCACGAACACCTGATTACCTAAACGAGACTGAGAGGTTCTTTCATTTCCGAAAATGTGGAGAACGAGTCAATCGGAATACGTAGAACTCTCAGAAAGTTCAGAGATTTTGAAACCTGGGAACTTCCTAAACACTTGGAGGATGTGGAGCTGCTGGAACTTCTGGAATTTGATGTTCAAAAACTTCAGCTTTTGGAGGCCCTGGAATTGGAGATTGTGGGGCTCCTGGAAATCCTGGAATCTTTGGGATTGGAAAACCTGGAAATCCTGGAATCTTTGGAACTGGAAAACCTGGAAATCCTGGAATCTTTGGAAAAGGAAAACCTGGAAATCCTGGAACCCTTGGGATCGGAAAACCGGGAAAACCTGGGATCCTTGGAACTGGAAAACCCGGGAATCCTGGAATCTTTGGAACTGGAAAACCTGGAAATCCTGGAATCTTTGGAACTGGAAAACCTGGAAACCCTGGAATTCCTGGGATGGGAGGGATCGACGTTTTTGCAGGTGGCGAATCAGACGAAGTAGATAATGCAGGCAAGTCCCGGGAGATTCCGGTCTTCACATGGAAGGAAGTCAATATCAGCAACAATGAGAATACCGCTAGAGATTTTGTTGACATGATTTCTAGCATGAACAAAAAGACTTCGTTTATGTTGTCGTTTTCAGATGAGCAAATGCAAAGTGTTATGACTAAGAAGTAGAACATGGACGAGTATTTATAAGATCGCAGTCAACAGAATGGAATAATTACGTTAAGATTTCTTCCGTTTTAAGAGGTTCCTAACAAATTGATTTTATCATCTGTCTCCAAAATTAAATTACATTTACTTTGTAGCTTTAACAAGAATGATTCAAATCTCATGCGTTACGTTTTTTTTTTTAGATATTATTTCATCTTCCATATCAGACTTGCAATAATCTGCAGGTAACAGATAGTTCTGGGGTGTAATCAACATCAACATCAACATCTTCCTGATCACCTTACAGTCTGTTTCACTACTGTTGCATTTCCTGTTTGGAAAATAATCCATTCCAAGAACCAGAAGATACATACATTGCATGAGCATTTAAAGTAAAAAACACCAGAGTTTCAGAAGAATATTTATTGTTCGATTTTATTCACTAATGTACATTCCTTAAACAGCTTCGAGTTTTTAAAAAATCTGCAGTTTAGCCTGAAGGGTTATTACTATAAAATAATTTTACCATAACCGTTGTTAATACAAGAGCCCATAAGTTATATTATCATCACTATGTCATTTTATTTTAAGTTTAGTAATAATAATAAGCGAGTTTGGACCTGAAATAATCTTTTTAAATAATCGAAATATTTAAATATGAATTTGATCAAATATGATTTGATTTCTTGATTTTAAGTAGACTTAACAATCAATTGATTTACATAATCTAACTTGTCATCCCTAACTATCATTATGCATAAATCCTTTCTTTAATGATTAGTTGAAAGCTTTAAACCCATGCATGAACATAATGGTTTAAGTTGGCCCGATCTGACTGCACGAAAAGTTACCCGTGAACCGTAGTGGCTAAAGCACGATATGCCTGGGAACGTACGAACATCTCTACGTGGTTCTTTGAAGTCATCTTGTTGATGTTCAAGCAAGATGGATAAACTTCGATATACAAAACAGAATGGTTAGACTCTTATGAGGTCATTTGTTTATGATTGGAGTTGCTTGAAGAGCATGCAACAAGATGACCTAAAAGAATATTGGATTCACTTGTGAAAAGAAGAAGATAATATTAGAATTTCACTCTCTATTTTATATATAGTCACTATAATTGATATAAATCAAATTGACATATAATATGTATAAATAATTATTAAAATAATGATCACATAAATGATTTTTCAATTATAACTTCATCTTTAACTATTATTTTTGAACATTGAGAGGGATAGCGTAAGTAATCTTCATTTTATTAAGCAAACAACATGAGATTATACAAAAGAAATCATATATCTACCCAACCAAAACAACTGAGAAATTCTTATTTTTTAGCCAAGTGAAAGACATTCCTGTCACCAACCCTTGATTGGATACCCTCCTTAAGTTTCAACTTAAGATGAAGAAGATACACAACAACTGAGTTCTTCTTCTTCTTCATCATCTATGGAGGATTGCAGCAGGAGGGTTTGGAAGGAGCAAGCAAAAGCTCTTGAGAATTGTAGGGAAAGTAGGGGAACTATGGAAAAGCTTGAGCAAGCAATCTCCTGTGATGGAAAGGATCGCCGTGCAGCACTCTTGAGTGATGATGTTCAGGTGACCAGTTTCGAACCCTATAAGAATCTGTGCTAAACAACCTTCTACCTGAACTAATGCTACTAAACATTCCGTCAAGTCCCCTCCTGGAGGAGATGAAGTGGGTGCATCTCCTGGAGGCGGCTCCACCTCAGATCCTGAAGGAGGCTCCAGTGGAGGCAACATTTCACCTGAAGGAGATGGAGATGGAGGAAATGAAGGAGGTAAGTCCTGACAGGTTGAGTTCTTCACATGGAGGAAAGTGAATAGCACCAGGAAGAGTGTGAACATTGCCTGAGATTGCATCGACATGGTTGATACTGCTACTGATACTCAAAGAGCTTCTGTTCTGATCAAGGTGTGAAATGAAGGGAATGAGATAGGAATTTATAATAACATCAAGAAATTTTTTTTAATTAGACTAAGGTTTGCTGATCAAGAAAATAAATGAAAATAATCCGTTATAGATGACAATGCATTAATTATTATTTTTTTACAGTAATTTTGTCCCAAATTTGGAAAGTATTAAATCTAAAATTACAATATAAGGAAATGATAATTTTGATAATAAACATTAACCTAATTGGATGATATGATTTGTTGTTAAATGCATTTGGATTATTTGCGATTTAATTTTTATTTTAATACTTATATTTTAAAAATTATACGTATTTTAATATTAAATAACTTAAATATCACGTAGCTCTTTTTTATTTACTTTTAAAATAATAATAAATTAAAATTCTTAAATTTTAATAAGACAATCCAGAATTATAATGAACGGAAAATTAACAAAATATGAAAACGTTATGTGATAATTAAATAGCATATAAGAGCAACCTTAGCAATATTATTCGGCTTAATCCAAAATTAACAAATTAAACCCGAGTTAAATAAATTTCAGACCAAAATTAGAATTGGAAGTTAGCCTAAATAAGTCCATATCAAAAGTATAGAAAGCTTGACCTCCACCTTCAAAATTATATTTTTTATTAGTTATATTAAAATAATATTGAATATAATTTTTAAAATATGAGAATTAAAATATAATTCGAATTACTTAGAAATTTAATATAAGTAATCTGTAATATGATAGATTTTATATCTTTAATTAAAAAAATATATTTAAACTTTCCAAAGACAACTATGTTTATTTGACCTATTGAATTATTACTTTGATCGACAAGAGGTTATACAACATTTGAAGACGTGACATTATAATAAAGCTTCATATTACATTAAGAAAATATTATTTTGGGACTTCACAAATTTCTTGTTTTTTCTCAAAAATAAATCAAGAAATTAAAAATCTATTATTATCTACAATTTTTTAAATGGGATCTCTTTGATCATTCTTTTTGGGAAAAAAAAAGTTGATCCTAACAATCTTTCTATGACCCTAAAAAATGTCCAACTTCTTGCATAATTTGGGAGGTTATGCAGATTACATGAGACAATTTTAATGTTTTTTTAATTCTAAGTTCCTGCATAGCCGACAACAGTTTAATTAAAAGTTAAATTCAATTAGTAATTTTAATTTAACTGACGATTAGATCATCAATAGGTCAAATTTAGATTTATCAAATTTTATCTTAATTTAGGTCTAATTAATATTAATCTAAATACTCTCAATAAAATGATGTTATTTTGATTTATAAATTAAAAAATTTCGAAACAAGACAATATCTTTTAAAAAGTTAAAGTAAAACGATGCTATTATTGGAGCTGGACTTGTATCGCTTATTTAAGGGTTCGGTCGAGTTAGGCCAAGGACCAATTGGTTAGAAAGTTGGAAGTTTCAGTTTTTAGAAAATTGTAACTACAATCTGTAGTAGTTTTTAGTAAGCTAACAACTGCAATGTTACATGAATGCACCTGAAATCAGCTTACCTAAAGAAAATGTTTTCTTGATTTAAGTCTGATTTAGATGATGGAATCCACATTGTATCTCTATCATAAATTGGTAATGATGACCATGACTCAAACCAACCAGTGTTTCAGGAACCAACATTTATGAATGAATGTTGTGCCGACATTTGTAACAACAGCCTCTTGTTCGACTCATCTACGAGTTCATATCATCGTATGGGACTGAGAGAACACGTAAAACTGATATTTAGATCGGTCCGAACAGTACTCTGAAAGTAGTATAAATTCCCTGGAAGGCTTGCAGGTTTCACTCATAGCCTGACAACAGAACAAAAGAGAACATGGCAATACCACCATCAAAGCAGACTATTCTACTTCTCTTGGCCTCTACATACTTCCTGTTGTCATTTCCATAGGTTTCAGCTAAGCTAGAAAATCCTACACAGTGCTTACCATATCGCCAGAGCTTAAAAGGTTGCCAGAGAGACTTAGACATCACTATCCAAAATCCAAATAACTCTACAGGGATTCAGAAACTGGTACCAACTTGTTGCAAGATCATGGTTGAAATGAAAGATGTCTGTTTGCTTCTCTACTTTCCTGGAAATTAATGCGCCAGCTGCTTTCCTGTTGAAGCGTGTCTGTATTATTATTCTTCGGAATGCTCAACCTGGAGCTCCATCTCCATCTCCATCCCGACTTTACTGAATCAGATAGTTCATCCTGTCTTCAACTACTGATTCATCCTGTCTTCAACTACTGATAAATCTATCTCTACAATAAGTTGGCTGGTTTGTGGTGATCGTAAATCAGCCTGAATAGTTCTTCTCGATCATAATCTGTTTTTCCTGTTTTCTTTATGATTGAGCTAATAAACTGTCAAGCTATCTTGTCAGAATATGTATTGTTCTTGGTCAGAATAATGTAGCAGCAGTATTGGATCAGAATTATGAATAAATGTTTCTTGATTTATCCTGATTCTTCAGTGCTACTTAGGAACAGACTATTTGTTTTTTTTTTCCATAATTAATGGAAGAGAAGGTTTAGCTCCATCTGGCATGCTTTGCAGGTTATGATCCTGATAGTTTACTCAATACGCAATCGAAAAATAATGACCGTTATTTGCAGGTTTTTAACTGTTCCCGATGCTTATTTATGAAAATATTTCAGAATCAATGAAAGGTTTTGGAGGAGAGAAAACTCGTCTATGTTTATTACAGAAGTAAAAAGATAAATTATGCCTATATAGACAAGTAATGGTTCCTATATAAGACCAGACAACTAATAGTTCCTATACAAAACAATACAGCTAATATACGAGATTATTTCCTATTTCTTATTACCACCTCAAGCCGGAGCATGGACATCATGAATGCTCAACTTGTGAAGAAGATGTACAAATTGACGACCACCCAATGCTTTAGTAAAGATGTCAACCACCTAAGAACTAGTGGGAACATAAGTTGCCCAAATGATACCGTGTTGAACTGCGTCATGTATAAAATGACAATCAATCTCAATATACTTAGTACGCTTATGAAATACAAGATTGGCCGCAACATGCAAAGCTGACTGACTGTCACAATGCAACCATATGGGTTTTGAAAGATGGACGTTGAGATCCAACAATAATCCCTGCAACCATTTTAATTCACAAGTAGGCATTGTCATTGATCAATACTCTGCTTCAGTCGATGAGCGAGAAACAGTTTGTTGCTTCTTGATCTTCCAGGAAATGGGAGAACATCCTAACTGAATATACCATTCAGTTAAAGAATGACGAGTTAGAGGACAACTTGCCCAATCAAAGTCACACCATGCAGAAAGATGTAAATCACTTTGTGCTTTCAACAAAATGCTTTGGTCAGGACTCCCTTTCAAGTAACAAACCACCCTCAAAGCTGCTTCCCAATGTTCTTTTTTAGATTGTTGCATAAACTGATCTAGAACATGCACAAAATAAGACAATTCAGGTCGAGTAACTGAAAGACAAATAAGTCGCCCTACCAAACGTCGGTAACATTCTGGATCATGTAAAAAATCCCTCGTCGCCATGGCCAAATTATGATTATGTTCGATTGGAAAAAGAGACCGGTCTAGCTCCAAGCAAATCGACTTCTAAAATAATATCCAATGCATATTTGCGTTGACACAAATAAATTCCTTCAGAACTACTTGCAACCTCATTGCTGAAGAAATACTTCAACACTCCCAAATCCTTCATATAAAAACAACTACTCAAATATTGCTTAAATATTTGAATAGCGGAATGATCATTACCAGACACAATGACATCATCAACATAAACAAGGACATTGATTTGTACCTTATCCCGCTATAAGATAAAAAGAGAGTGATCAGAATAAGATTGCCCGAAACCATACTTCTGTAAAGCGAAAGTCAATTTTGCAAACCAACACCTAAGAGCCTGTCGCATTCCATACAAAGATTTCTTCAAATGACATATAAATCCTAGTTTATGAGAATAAAAACCTGGAGGCATGTGCATGTATACTTCTTCTTGTAAGTTTCCATGTAAGAATGCATTGTGCACATCCATCTTGTGAATTGAATCCCAATTTTTAGTTGCAGCTATAGCAAGAAAGGTACGAACTATATCCATTTTTGCCACCCATGCAAATGTCTCATTGTAGTTGATTCCTTTGACTTTTTTTCCCCAGAATAACCAAGCGAGCCTTCTAACGTATAATCGTTCCATCTGCATACTTTATTCAAAATACCCATCTGCATCCTATTGCTTACTTATCAAGTGGAAATGGTTTTACAGTCTATGTTTCATTATCTTCTAAAGATTGTATTTCTTTCTTCATGGCTTCTCTCCATTTTTCATCTTTGACAGCCTCAGCAAAAGAATTAGGTTCTACACTTGTAGTAACAGCTGCTAAGAAAGCACAATGATTCCCAAAGAATTTATCACAGTTCACATATTGTGTAATAGGATAAAAACTACCTTAGGAACGTTGATGATCGAGTGAGGTTGCAGAAGGTCTCATTACTTTCACAGTGTGTAGAACAAAATCTCGTAATAAAATAGATCCACGTTTCTCTCTATAGCCACACCCAAAAAAAATTTCGGGTTGTTGAACTTGTTCAATTTCAATCACACCCCCTCACTGCATTAATATCTTGATCTTGTGTATTACAATTGCGCTCAATTACATCTTGATTCCCCTCATCATTTTCTTATCCAATCATGCTAGGATAACTTTCTAAACCTTCTTCAACTATACCAGATACACTCACAATCTTTTCAATCATTCCTTCTTTGTTATTGGTTTTATGCATATAAGGAATTGATTATCCACAAATACTACATCTCTAGAGACAAACGTTTCACCCGTTTCCATATCTTACATGTTCCATCCTTTCTTTCCAAAAGGATATCCAATAAACACACATTTCGGCTTCTATTGGCAAATTCATCTCCTTCTCATCGTTGGTTATTGGCATAAGTCAAACATCCAAATACTCGAATATTTTCATATAAAGGGACTTTACCATACAAAAGTTCATAAGGTGTTTCCCTTTCAACAACATAAATGGAGTTCTATTAATCAAATATGCAGATGTTAGCACATATTCTCCCCAAAAGTCAATAGGAAAATTGGCTTGAAAACGAAATGCACGTGCAACATTAAATATATGTTGATGTTTTTGTTCCGCTCTTCCATTTTGTTAAGGAGTCTCAACACAAGATGTCTGATGTATTATCCCATTCTTCACAAAATAATCACTCAAACAAGTAAATTCAGTCTCATTATCACTATGCACTATTTTCACATTCCCATGAAATTGTCTTTGTATCAAAGCGAAGAAATTGCAAAGAGTTTGTCCTACTTCAAAGTTATTTTTCAACAATTAATCCCCCACACTTTTTAAATAATCATCAACTAATGTTGAAAAATAATGTGCACCGCAAAACGTTGGGATTCTATAAAGACCCCATAAATCATAATGAATAATTTAAAAAACATTGGATGCTTTATTGTTACTGGACTTAAACTCTTCTCTAGTTTGTTTTGCTCGAAGACAAACCTCACACTAGCACGTTTATCACTACTAGCATCAACAATTGGCAATAAACTAACAATCTTATTAGAAGGATGTCCCATCCTTTGATGCTAAGCTTCAAAGGTATTCTTTCGTACCGTCGTCAAAGCTTTAGCATACTTCACACCTTCCATTTCCTTAAAGTAATAGAGCCCTTCACGCTTCTCACCTGCACCAATTAGCGTCCTCGAATTGTGGTCTTGTTGTTAGTAAATATATAAAACCAATTAAGTTGGTCTCACACAACAACTTAAGCTATTGTGGTGAAACGATCACTTAATATGGTATTAAAGCCTTTGTGACCAAGTGGTTGTGAGTTCAAATTTGTAGACTATTTATTGGTTGTCATTTATTTTTAGTCACAAATACTATAAAGTTAGTTTTTCCTCTTAGCCTACTTACCCTCTATATAAAAACAATTGTCTGTAGTCTTTTACATTCATTAGTTCAGATCGATAAAAGTTTCTTGAGCACAGTAACCATTTTCTTCCTTCTTCTTCTTTACAACTCTTCTAGAGCTTTCATGGTGATCCTTTCTTTATAGCTATTTGTACATGGTATGTAACACCCCACTCCCGTGCGACCCGAACCCGACATTGATGGTGATATCCAAGTTCGTGCCCCACAAGGGTGGCGTGCTAAAGCACTCACTCAGTCAGAAATCGGTATACTTTTTTTTTAGTGCAACACAATATATGCGGGAATCGAAAATCAACTAGGGCATATGCCCTTTTCATTCATACAATGAATTTACAAAATTCCCATATTGCCAATTGGGCCCTTTCACAAATCCAAATACTTTAGTCATTTCAAAATATGAATTTATACAATCGTTGCGGAACATATAGTTCAATACAAAAATTAAGGACATGAAATGCAGACGCGAA
>JANITX010000211.1:1517592-1534647 GCA_027564395.1 Erythroxylum ulei
TAACTTCTGATTTTATTGTAGAGTTTATTGAAAAAGATTAAAGATCTATTCAACCCCCCCTTCTAGATCGTTTACAGTCCAATTCACTCTTCTTTCTGTCAAATAACTTCTAATTTCGTAAACAGAATAATTCAAAAGTTACCTCTTAAGTTATCAATCGAAAGACCTTTGTATCCCGGACCATAAGAGGCTATTACATCCATCATAGGTTAATAATAATAAGACTGAGAAGCATTAAATTATGAACATGTATCATACCACCATCTAGCTATTGTCATATTAACATTATGAGTTGCATCTCTTGATTGCATTACACTACGAATTGAAGGTTAGGCTTTAGGAGTTGTTCGAAGTGCCAAAAAACTAGTCTGCCTTCTTCTCTTCCTCACATCAGGTCCATGTACTTCTTCAAGGCCTGGGATGGAACACTACCAATACTACTACTACTACCACCACTGCCACTACCACCTTCAATATTTCTACAATCACCATGGAAACTAGAAAACTTCCACTACCAATTTCAAAATTCTACTTTTCCCTCCTATCTTTCTCATATTGATATTCTTCGAGCAATGTTTTCATTTGTCACTTCACATCATGACTTACTTTTTTATAGGATTATAAATCTACTTTAACCCCAGCTAAATGCTTCTTCAATCGGGTGATTCCTCCATCTTTCAAATGCTTTTTACAAAATAAGTAAATTGTATGATTCTTCATACTTGGGACCAATGCAACATGAGCCCAAGCTGGATCATTATATCTTCCTGAAACAGTTTGATCAGAAGTAGTTGAACTTCTTTCCATTTATCAGTAACAAAAAATGAAGATATTAGTTTTGTAAGAAATTAATCCTTTAGTAGTTTTATGAACAAAATTAGCAGTGTTAACGCTAAGTCTTTCATGAGGCTATGCAACATAAATAATGTCTTTAATTCTTTATATTAAGCCTAAAGAAGTAAAGATTCATAACACTAGAGTAAATTTCAAAAATAGATAACTTTCTTATTGAAGAGTAGTAAATTCATGCTAAATTTAAAATTGAAGTACCGTTCAAAGATTTAAGATGATGGCTTAACGAATCCAAAAATTCAAGTCATGACTTAAACATCCTTAACTTCACTTTCATCGTTATTTTTGTTTTTTCAGGAATATGATTATTTTCATTGACATACCTTCATAATCCTTGCCTTTAATAAATATCTTGAAATAAAATGCACAATCTAAGTAATTTGTTCATTAAGATGAACTAAAAAACTTGCATACTTATTCGAAGAGTTAATGTCAAAGTTCTATAGACGAGATAAAAATGGAATAATAAGAAAATTAGATATTGAATATGCAAAGACCATGAGATGGACTAATTTTAGGATAAAAAAAGATTGATATGCAAGAGATTTGAATCCTTAAGGAGATGGACTAATTTGGCATAAAATTAAAGACAACTTAGAGATATAGAATAATTACAATTACAAAAGTTTCTATTCGGCTTTTCCTCAAGACCACAACCGAATTGTTATTATACCCAATTAATTATTTACCCAATATCCAAATACCATTTCAATAATTTTAAGATTATGTCAATTAATTATTTACTTTGAATTCTTTCCAATTTACATTCTTGGTTTGTTAGTTTTAAGTTGAAACTTGAAAGCCTTTCTAACTTTTAAAACATGAATCATAAAGTTAAGTTGAAACTTGAATTGAAAGCCTTTCTAACTTTTAATGTATGTCGTGAATGCCAAAAAATTTAACATAAATCAAGTCATCAATTCAATAATCGAACCATAAATGAACCAAAACTATACTCCTTTCATTCAATTCAACGCCAAATCCAATCCATTATCCAACTCCAACCAATAGTACCACAAATGCTTCACAATTTCATTCCAACTTCCCATTCACAATCACAAATCAATTGCAATTAACCAGAAAAATTCAACAGACGTGAAAACACACCCAAACAGAAATTCACAATTGGTATTATTCCAGATCCGGTCGAGTTGGGACGGGTTTAGATCTAGGTATTATTCCTAGATCCGACAGCTGCGGATGCATAGGCGATAGAGGAGAGCAGACGGTGGTGGCGTGGTGCGTTGGTGGTCCTTGTGGATGACAACTGAAAGCTGATGGAGGTCTGGATGAGGCTCGGTAGCAACAGGTTCACGTGGTGGATGAAGATCTAAAGATGACCATCAGAGAGGGTTCGCGTGGTGCATTGCCAGAGAGGTAGGACATAGGAGCACCGCCGAAGATGGAGAGGAGAACTAGAGAGAGACAGTGGAGAGGACAAGAGAGTGAGATAGAGAGAGGCTGAGGTGAGTTTGAGAGAGAGACAAAAAAAAATGAAAAGGCAGAGGCAAGTGTCCAAGGGGGGGAGGGAGGGTTAGGGTTAATTATTTTTATTTTTACAGAAAGGTCCTCAATTTTTATTAAAATTATGATACCGGTCAGTATTTGGCCGGTATTTTGAGTACCGGCCAGTACTTGGCGAAAACACCTGATACTAGAAGCAGGTACCAAACATGACAATACCGTTCCATTTTCTAATCGGTACGGAACAATATTTGATACATTGTACTAGAAGCAGGTACCAAACATGACAATACCATTCCATTTTCTAATCAGTACAGAACAATATTCAATACATTGTAATACACATTTCTTTACCATCAATTTATGTTAAAAATTCTAAAATAACGTTGTTTTCAATATGTAACATCATACGGTATCGTTATGACATTGACGGTTAAATTATATAATGAAACTTGACAATAAGAAAACATGCCTTATAAAATTAAAATAGTTATTAATAATTTAAAAAATTTATTAAATAAATTAATAATATGTCTAATTATAGGGTGCAAAGGATTTTACTCAATAGATTTACTCACTTTATTTCATTACCTTGTGGTAGACAAAAATAATAAAATAGAAATGATAAAATCTTGAAAATTGATTATGTAGATTGGAGATGGGTGTGTAATCTTTCTTGATTGTTGGTGCAATTAGGCTAAGTGAATCTTCATCGGGCCATGAAACACACAAAGTGCTCCGAATCGATGAAATTGGGTGTGATCAACGAGAAGAGGATTTGCAGTTTAATGATCCACGTGAGAGTTCGACCCACATGCCTTAATTAACTATAACACAAATCGAAGAAGATTAACAAGAAATGGTACCGTTTTTCCTTTTTATCTTATGTGGGCTTTTCATGGCCATTGGCCACTCACGTTCTTTGATTATTATTCAAGTACGTAATTAGACAAATAAAGGAACTCATTAATACAAAACTACAACTCATTAATACAAATTTTTTAAGATGCTTGAGCCAGTCCTAAAGGACAAAGCGATGAGACAAAATGACAAGTAGGATTCCATATGTTCAAAGTTGTCTACTTATTGATTCTTAAATTTACCAAGGTATGATTTATCTCTTAAATGGAAGCAACTTAAATTCTAGGATCGGGTTGTTTGTTAATTCCAAATGTTGGAAAAATAAAAACAAACAATTAATTAAAATTGTTTAATAATTAGTTATCACATTTTTTAATGAGATTTGACACTAATTTTCTATATTACACATAATTTATTAGTATTATTTTGAAAATAATTTGAATTGTGAAATTAAGAATTTACAAAGTAAGTGAATTTCTAGCATCCTCAAATAATTTAATTATTTTCATGCAAATTAATTAATGATTAAAATATTCAACCGGTTTGATCAATTCAGTCCAAGAAATCTTGAATCGTCCAACTTTTTGGTTCGATTTGATTTAATAAACAATAACTCTTGTTGTTAAAAAATAATCAATTTATTAATTAATCGTTCATTTTTTAATTAATAAGTTTTTATAACCTAAAATAAATCAATTCTTTTCGTCTAATAAATTTTTAATTAAACTTGAAAATTGTTTCTTTCAATTATATTTTAATTTTATTTAATTTTTAGTCACTTTTATGACAATTTATGTTGTTTTTTAATCCAAGATGCAAAAAAGTAATAAAATAATTTACCAAAAGTTAATTAATAATCAAAATGGGTCTTTTTTTTGTTTCAAAACTATTATGATTAAGATTTGTTTAATTTAGTACTAATTGTTTTAAATACTTTTTAATTTAGTAAAATTTTTATAAATCAAATAATATGTCACGTGAGTAAAAATAATTTTTGAGTTAATTTATAAAGATTAATAATTAAATTAAAATTAAAAAAGTTTGACATTAAATTAAAAATTATAAATAATCTCTTTCTCTATTTTTTTACGATGAAGTTATATATTCTGTAATTAGTGTAATCATTTATAATTATAACATAATTAGCAGTCATAATTAAAAATTTTGAGCAAGAACTCAATAACCATATCCATTTTTTAACTTAAAGAACAGCTGGATTTATTCTCAGATCGAGTCTCTTCCCTCGTGCAACTTAGTTGTCTTCCCTTTTATATTCTACTCTTCTTCTCTATATTCCATATCATCTTCCATTAACACTACCAGCACCCCACAAAAATGGTGAGAGCTCGGGTGTTCATTCGCTCCCTGTCGTTTCCAAACCGTCTCTCGAAGCCACCACGCATTACTCACAACTTTAGATCAGTCAGTCTTTCATGCAGATCACACCCCTTAATTGTCCAACTCAGGTCTGAGATCAACGACCTCAAGACTTGGGTTTCCATGCCCCAAGATATCACGTCCGTTTGGATTTCCGATAGTCTGAAACGGCTCAGAGATGTTAATGAATCTTTGGGTTACATCATCCAGCTTCCTCAAACCCAAGAGTCTCTCCGCAACCACCGAAAATGGGTAGACAAGCTTCTTGACGATTTCCTCCGGTTCATTGATGTTTATGGAATCTTCCAAAGTACGGTTCTGGGGTTCAAAGTCGAGCAACTCGCTGCCCAAGTCGCTGTTCGGAAGAGAGACGACTCTGGGATTGAGTCGTACGATAAAACCCGCAAGAAAATGGCTAAGCAGATGGCTAAACTCGTGGCCAGAATTCGAAGTACAGCACATGATTCTTCAGTTCCTAGATTGAGTTCGGTGCCTGTTTCGGACAAGGAGCTGGTTTGTCTTTTTGCAGATGTCAGTGAAGTGACAGTGCTGGTTTCGGTGGCGCTTTTCAGAGGAATCTTAACGTCTTTATCACCGAAAAAATTTCCATGTATGGAGCTGAGGATAGGGAAGACAAAGAAAGTTGAAGTTGAACGGGGAATCGAAGAGTTTGAAGAATGCAGAGTCGAGAACCTGTGGGATTTAAGAAAGAAAGAAGATGATGAGATCAAAATGGTTCTCGGAAAGATGCAAGAACTTGAGTGGTGCATTGGAGATCTTGAAGCTGGTGGTGAGAGGCTTTTCAGGAGCTTCATTAATACCAGAGTTCTACTCCTTAACACTTTGATTCAATAGATGTTCATTCTTTTCTTGCAGAAAAAAATTGAACATACTATTTTGAGTCATGTAATCTACGCCTTCTGAGCTACAGTTCGTACATGAAAATATATGTAAAAGAAAAGAATAAATAATATATAATCTACTTCTTACAATTTACCATATTATGCTTGCATATGTTACCATAATAATTAAAAACCAATCATCTTCTTCATCAAGACTTTTAATTTGAGATAATGCAAGAATATAAAGACAACCATGATGGTTCCAATCATTGGCATTGCTTCTCGGCAACTTGGTCTCCATTGAAACTAGACATTCTGCACCGCCACAGACTTTGACAGCGGAATTTAGCTCACACAGTTTCAATTCCTAACTGAAAAGGGAATTATATGCGAGAGAGAGGAGAGACCGTTTTATAATTGTGGTCCCTTAATCTTAAGCGAACCTATCTTGTGCCTGCTGTGCTGGTAATGGAAGAGAAGACAAGAATTAGTATCATGCATGGGCCTGCTTGTTAGATTTCATGATTGACACTGTTTTTGTCCTGATTAACATAATGGGGATGCTAACTGTTCACAAACTGCCAGTCTAAGAATTTGAAGGTTCGAAATGAAATGGACCTTAATCTTAAACATTGTTTGGAATTTACAAGCATCTTTCGTGTATATCTGATTACTTATTCAATACGTACTCAAAACTCAAAACAAGGCTGTAAAATTTATTCATGTGAAAGTAATAATAATTGAAAAATCGAAGGGGGTTAATTTCGCGAACTTTTCGATTCGTTTCTGACAAACAAAAAATTAGAAAAATTAAAAGAACCAAAAATAAATCAACACCAGAAAATTTGGTAACGCAGTTCGACACACCTTGCCTACGTCTGCGGGACCCTCGCCCAGATTAATCACTTTCACGAAAGTACAATAGAATTACCCAACGCTTTACTGAGTCGACCCACTCAACCCTTGACACTATCACTCAACCTCACTTCCCGTGAAAGAATTTCACACCCAATATTACAACCGCTTCGTACTAACCTCATCAAAGGATTTGTCTAACTACTTTCACTCAAAACAATAATAAATAAAAATAGCTCAAGTATTTAATCAACTGAAAAATTAAACAACAATATACTTGAGATAAAAGAAAGACTTCCCTATGGTATTTATCTTCTCAAAATAACCCAGCTGAAATTCTCCACCATAGCTCACTCTTTCTTAACAGAAAAACAACTCACGGTGTTTCTTCAATTACTAGCCAAAACTACTTCATCGAAGATTATCTTCACTGTATCATCAAATCAAAACGTGCACAACGCTTTGCTCACAAAATAACTTCACCGTCTATTTCTTACCAGTCACGTTATTTCTTACCAGTCACGTTATTCAGCTGATATACTCATATGTGCCGCAAGCTGTGTTATTGTTCATGGACACATTACGCACGTCTCATCAATACACCAACGTAAGCAAGCAAACTTCTACTCTCAATCAAAGACGTGGGATAAAACAATCACTGTGAAGATTCACTTCTACCATATGTGTGGACCCACCTATAAAAACTCACTCACTGCACACACCAGATCACTAGCCAGCCGTAAGTCTACATCCACACCAAAAACCTTCTTGTGTATTTCCAGAAAAGTGAATTAATTCACAATGAAACTTACCATTGTGCCCTTAACCCTTCAGCCACTTTTTAAACTTGCGTAATCACCAAGGCTTTTTCCAAAACAAGGAGATATGCACATATATAGATAGACTTCAAAGATTCTATCGAAAATAATAGACTTTTACCCAAACAAGGATATATGCATACCTATTAGAAAGACTTCAAGATTTCACCGAAATATCTTCTCAATTTCCATCATAAATGCAATCTTATATGTCCAATTTAAAATGCCAAAATTGATATTGGTCTCTTGTCCATGACTTAAATCAGGTTGGCATGTATTGGAGGTGAAAACAAGGATCAGAAGTTAGTCGGGTGAGGATGAGGACTTCGATCCAACAATGTCTGACAGAGCTTTAAGATGAAATGAGTTGTGTGGAAAGAAACCTTTTGGTGGTTAGTTTCTGGTTCAAGTTCTTTTTTTTCTCTCAAGGGATCTGTATTCTGTTTTGTGAAGAGGATGTTGCTTAACTTTTAGGTGAAAGGAATCTCTACAAGGCACAGTTCGATTGCAGACAAGCCGATGCTTCAAAGAGGAAGACAAACAATTGCGATTTCTCCAAGAAACTGAGTTCACCAAGTCATGGTTCGATATGTATAATATGACTACAGTTGTTGTCTTTCCTAGGAATTAGGACACTGCCTGACCATAATATGAGGAGCATGCTTGATACAAAAGCCTTCGGACCGGAGTTCCACGCCTTACACGTCAACCTGACAAACTACATATATCAAGTTGTCCAATTATAACATAATAAGTTTTAAAGTTTAAACAAGCAATGCAAGCTTTTGTTCAAATCCAAATCACAAGGAAAGTATATGAGGAGGCCGAAACATCCATGAAGAAACACCATGACACGCCCAAGCTTATGACTTTGTTAGAGGAAACGTTAGAAGAGGCTAGTACTTAGTCATTTTGGGAAACAAGCTCAAGTCTTGTTTGGGACATGCTTTTGGCTTATTACTTATTCTCTCTTATTTTAGGTCTAAGAACTTGTTTATGGGCTGTTTTTTTAGTTAGTGACATGTGTTTTGTTTGTTTGGGATATTTTGAGACTTATTTGTTTTAATGTGTTTAGCCCATTTCTAAAAGGACTTGGATCAGATTATGTTCAATGGGCTAAATACTCCTAGAATTGTTAGGATTAGCTTAGTTTTTATTAAATGGGCTTGCAAACCCATTCTTATTAGGATTAGGACTTGGTCAAGAGTATTTATACCTTATTATATCCTTGTAACCTAGATTCGAATGATTAATAAAATTTCAGAATTGAATTCTTCAAATAAGGTGTGAATGTCTTCATGGTTACTTCAAAAAATTGATTTGCATCAATAAGTAAGTAGTTGCAACGTAAATTGATTTTTGATTTATTTAAGATTGGGTCTCAAACTTATGATTTGGGGTTTGATATAGCATGTTCTTAGAGTAGAAAGATTAGGATTTTGATTCAATAGGATTAGGGGTTTTAAGAACCTTGTTTTCTTAAGATTTCCGTATCATCTTGATATCATAGCTTTGGCTAAATTTTATTAAACTCATATGTATCTTTATTGTTTTTTTCTTATTCGTTTCTTTAGGGAAAAAAAAAGTGAACAGTACTGAAAAAACATGAACAGTATCGGGAAAAAAGTGAACAGTGCTGGAAAAAGTGAACAGTTCCAAAAAAAAGAAGTGAACAGTAGCCGGAAAAAAATCATGAACAACAGCAAAAAAAAAGTAAATAGTAGCAAAAAAATCATAAAAGAAAAAAACCACTGAAAACATGTTGAGTTACCTACTTTAAACCTTGGGCAGATTTAAAAGTTGTTCCTTGAACTCTCGGGTTTTTATTGAGTTTTACAATATATTGAGTGTCTTTCTTTGATTCTTAGTTTACTTTCTTGTTTGTGCCTTTCTTTACTTCCATTACATTGAATTGGACAATCTTGCATTCATATTGTTCAATTATAAATAAAAATCGTTGCATACACATCTTTTCCATCCATGTATTAGCATACTATTTTATTTCTGTCTGTGCATTACTTTGCTTTTAGAATTGTTCTTATTTCGTTTCTTGTTAAGATTTACTTGTTCTTTCCAATTAATTTGTGTTGCTTGCTATTTGCTTAGTTTTGTTGAATTAGTTTCCGAAAAGTTACTTTAAAGACATCACTTGAGAGGTAAAAGGCAAGAGGGTGAGCTTATATAGTGAAAAGCCATTAATATTGCGTGAAAACACGAGTATACAATCTAATTTTGAAGGAAACACGTGAGGGAGTGATTGTAAGGTCCTTTCTAACGTTTTCTTGCAGGTTTACACCATGTCTAAAACAAATGATAAGGTCGGTAACGGTGATGGGAAGTCTAACGAAGGAAAAGGAAGTGACAATGAACAACAAAATAAGACTTTCTTTACTTTAACAGCTATGCAAAATCAATTTCTAAGGGTAGAGGACATGTTTAGAGATGTCAGTGACAAGTTTGAAAGACAAAGATTGATCAGAGCTTTGCAAGAGTTTTCAATTAATAAAGCACCAAGAGAAAGAGCTTCAACTACAGCTCGAAATTCCCAAAACTATGAAGAAGTTGCTAGTTATGAAGAAGATGATAAGAGGGGGTGGCATGAAATTCGAAACTATGGAAGAGGATATAGAGGCTGAAATAGAGAAGGCCATAGGAGTAGAGTTGAAAGGGGCAGAGATGAGTTGTGTGGAAGGAAACCTTTCGGTGGTTAGTTTCTGGTTCAAGTTCTTTTTTTTTTTCTCTCAAGGGATCTGTATTTTGTTTTGTGAAGAGAATATTAGAATTTAGGGTTTTAAGGTGTCTTCTTTATTGAAACTTAATAGGATATATATACATAAAGAGTACAACATAGATTAGGAAACAAATCTCCTAATCCTTACTGAACTAGGAATCTAACCCTATCTGAGGAGGATTCTTTATTTTTAGGGATCCTAATACATATCCTATATTTGATATTTATCTCTTATATTGATATTTATCTAATACAGTATCTATAACACAGATTCTCACACTACCCCCTCAGGTTTCATACGAATGGGGATTTGGTAAATCCACCTTAACTATGCAAATGAAGATATCACGGTTCATGGGACATCAATTTTTTTTTGTTGCCAAAACCAATTAAATTGTCGAATATTCATATGATTATTTTCCTGAATGAGATAAAACAGTAATAAGCACTATCACCTGTCAATTGTCTCAGATCCCAAAACAGTCTTTTCGATATTAAAAAATGCTGCATAGGTGACATCTTAATTCTGGCGATGTCAGATGGCCAGGCTTTGAAGTTGACAGTTTGTCTGTCCTTTTCTTCTGCTTGGCCTCTATACTTCTAAATTATGTTTGAACATTTTTATATAATTTTGACTCTAACAGCTCTGGTTTGATTTTTGCTTATGAACTGTGTGGAATTAAAAAAACTTCTATTAACTGAATTAATGTCTACCTTTCATCTCTCCAATGTTTGGTGATTCAAATATATATATAGGGAAACGGGCCAAAGTTGTGGTCATTCCTGTACTATTTAATGGAGTGCATTATGCCACGTCATCCCCACCAAATTACAGGTAGAGGGAGCTTTCTTAGGTCACTTGTCAAAGGCCATTTAGAGAAGATGCCTCTCATGTCTCATCAAAACAGTGGTCTCCTCGTTGGCTTGATCTTAAAAGTGTTGATAAAGATCGGAGAAAAAGATAATCTGTTGTGTTGGTTAGATTGTTCTTCGCTTCTTAGTCTCAGTAACATGATTAGCCTCTGTTTCTCTGTTTTCATGTTTTATAAAGACCTCTCCTCCACTAAGAATTCTAAAAGATAAATTAAGGGTTATTATGGTGTCCAAGCTAAGAAAGGAAAAGTGACTTTTGCACAGCACTAGTTGCCAAGAACCTCAGAAGATATTTTAAGAAAGATTTGATAATGAAATCAAATACAAAAATCTAGAAGTCAATTTTTCTTGCATCATCAGCCTTACTAGAAGTTTCTCTGTTTCACCCACCAATCAGTTCACTTTCAGATCTTGTTGAGTTGTTATTAATTATAAGGTACATGAAAACAAAACTTAAACGATGTAACATGTCACTGACAAAACTTTCATTCTTTACTACAAAATGAGCCCAATTTGATCCAATGGTTTTGGTTACTTGGACGCACTTTCTTATTTGATAATCAAAAGACAGAGCATAAAACATAAGGCCAAGTGGCTGAGGAGGAAAAGTATCACATGTATAAAATAACCGAACGTAAATGAAACACAACTCGACTGATTTTCAGCCACGCTTTCGTAGAAAAATCTGGACTTGAACGGCCCCTAGTATTTTCTTCTCTGTCTTTCTCTATCTCTCAAGCAATTGCCATTACTATATAAGCCTTGGAGTCGTCTTCCCTATGCAACATTTTTCTCTGGTTCTCTCTGTCTCTCTCTCTTTGCACTTCCTCTGCTTTTGATACCCTCAAGCAGCACCATCAAGTTGCTAAAGAAACTTCTAAAAGTACATTTTTTCTAAAACACCAAGGACTAAATTATCATGTGTGTTAAGGATTCAGAGCAGGGCAGCCATGAAATGGAGAGTCTTGAAAACAATAAGAACGATAGTAATAGCAACATGAAGCAGACTTGGCCTTTGCATTGCGAGTCCTTGCCTACCCAGATGGAGAATTTGGGAAAAGATTCTTTCTTGATCAGTTCGAGTGATGGGTTCAGTATGGGAAAGTCGTTTCCTGTAAGAATTCAGCTTGTTTCCTTCATTTTCTGTTCTGTACCATGTTCTCCTTTCCCCTGTTCTCTGTGTTATTATCTTTAGAGAATTCCTCTGTTTTCTAGATAGTTCGATCAATGATTGAGTTGTAGAAGCTTGCTTTTTATTCTAGAGTTGATTGTGGAAAATTTCGTGCGTCTAAACGTTGGGCACATTTTGGCCTTTTTGATTGGTTGGTCAACTTTTATGATTTACTTTTTCAGATTTTCTTTGTTTTTACCCATTGTCAAGGAAATATTTCCATTATTTTGAATGGATCAATTCTATAAATTATGCTTCTTGTTCTGTTCTGCTATGATCGATGGAGAACTGTTTCAACAGTTTAACGAGACAGAGGCGAGTTTTCTTCATCGATCTTCTTTTAGTAATTTGTGCAAATTCTACATCAAAAGAACTGAAAAACAAACCTTTACCATATGGAAAATCTGTTACCTAAAACCAATAATAGTCTAGTTAGGTGATTTCTGGTGCTAAATGGGTACTTTTATTGATATGATTTACCCCTTCTTGTATACATTAGGTAGAGCTTTCTTTGAATAGTTATGAAACAAAAGGTCTCATTATTGGTTTATAGGTTCCCTTGCTATTTACCACAATGCGTTAAAATGAATAGTAAAGCTCACCTACTTTATTTTTCTTTGCATTTGGAAAGACTGCACTGTGTAAATGAAACTTCCAACATTGGTCCTGTCCCCTATCCTCCTTGTCTCTAGTTTCAACCTAGATAGGAACTCCGTACCTTGGTCTATAGTTCTTCATTTTGAGCACAAGTTTTAGCATGACAGTGTTTTAGTGCCTGGCATTTGGTTGTCTTCTTGTAGAAGTTGATAAGATAGTGAAACTGCTTTTTTTGGTAGTTTCTCCATCCTGTGACTACAAGTTTGAAAGATATGTTGATTGTGAGCTAACTCTACTTGATACTGTCATCTTGTGATAGGACTTGTGCTAATCACTAAAACTAACAGAAGTTTTTATGATATGGTGTTTGTGGCTTGACATGGAAAATTTTGAGCTGCTTGTATGGACATTTGATATCTTCATGGTCCATACAGCTGGAAAGCATTTGTGAGGATAGAGTGGCCAATGAGAGGAAGATGAATCTGGTAACAGAATTTGTCCCTTCTCTTCGCTCTGGAGAGTGGTCTGATATTGGTGGCCGGCCTCATATGGAGGATACGCACATTTGCATCAACGATTTGGCTAACAAGTTCGGCTGTAATATACTAAGTGAGGAAGCTGTTTCTTTCTATGGTGTAAGTTGTTATAGCCTAATTGTTGCTTGTTTGCTTGTATAATGGACATCTCTGTTGATCAAGTACATCATCAGCACACCCTTCTTCTCATTTGAGTTTTAACTAAGATAATGAATAAGAATCTCATTTGCACAAGCAACTCCTTCATCTGAACTCCATACTATATGTTTTTTGGTTTACACTTGGATCCATATGTTTGAGGGTGAAATATTTAATCTCAAACTATGGTGTTAGAACAAGATTTTCTCTCCAAAATACACAAACCAAGAAGTGCCCAATTATAGGTGTAAACTATATAAAAAACATTAATGGAGAAACAAGCAGTCAAAGGTGGATATTCACATAAGTTTGGCTATCTCTCTGAATAATAGGTATTCGATGGACATGGAGGGAAAGGTGCAGCGCATTTCGTCCGGGATAACTTACCAAGGGTCATCGTTGAGGATGCCAATTTCCCTTTAGAACTTGAGAAAGTTGTCACAAAGTCGTTTGCGGAGACTGATGCTGCATATGCAGAGTCATGCTCACTTGAATCTTCCCTGCCATCTGGTACCACAGCTCTCACTGCTATGATATTTGGGAGGTAAATATCTTCCATACAATGCTCGAGTTCGACCATAGTCGTTTGTTTGCATTTCCATGTATGCCCAAACCGTGTGCAGTTCACTTGAAAATTCATGATGATTCTCATGATACTCTGTAATGAGCTATTACCTTGAGGTGTGAAGATGTGATTTTTCCGTAGATTGGGCTGTAGCCATATAAATTTTTACCCTTGCTGAGGCTTAAATAGTAGTCAAATGATCTTAAACCTTCCAAGAGAATGCATATTGACTGAATAATATTTTTGTCTTCCATAGGTCTTTACTCGTGGCAAATGCTGGTGATTGCCGGGCAGTGTTATCGCGGCGTGGTATGGTTATAGAGATGTCTAAAGATCATCGACCTTGCTGCCTTAAAGAAAGGATAAGAATCGAGTCCCTCGGTGGGTACGTTGATGATGGTTACCTAAATGGGCAGTTAGGTGTGACTCGTGCATTAGGTAATTGGCACATGGAAGGGATGAAGGGAAAGGGTGGCCCCTTGAGTGCTGAACCAGAGCTCAAGTTGATTACTTTGACTCAAGAAGATGAGTTTTTGATCATTGGTAGCGACGGAATATGGGATGTGTTTTCTAGCCAAAACGCGGTAGATTTCGTCCGGAGGAGACTCCAAGAACACAATGATGTTAAACTATGCTGTAAACAAGTGGTGGAAGAAGCCATAAAACGGGGTGCAACAGACAACTTGACGGTTGTTATGGTATGCTTTCACTCCGAGCCACCTCCACAAGCTGTAGTACAGAGGGCTAGAGTCAGGCGGAGCATCTCTGCTGAGGGACTTCAGAATCTGAAATGTTTGCTAGAAGAATAAAGCTGTGCTTATTTCACAGTTCTTTTCCTGATTTTCAGAGACACAACAGGTCAATAATTGAAATTACCTCTCATGGTGGTCTTCATCTTTTTCATGTACATAAATTCTGCAGGAAACACGGAACTGTAATGATTTTCCTGGATCTTGATTGTTGTAACCTCATCAAGTTCTCAAGTAAATAGAAGAGAAGACAAAAAGTTAGTTATAAAGCATTAGTCTCAAGTTGAATTTCTTTTGCTCTTCCATGAATGTTCTTTTTGAAGAATGTATTAGTTATAAAGCATTAGTCTCAAGTTGAATTTCTTTTGCTCTTCCATGAATGTTCCTTTTGAAGAATGTAACTGATGTGAAAAACTTTACAGGATCATCTAAACCTGGTACAAGCAGTAGCTACGCTTGAATGCATTTCGATTGATAACTGAAAAACTTATCATCTAAACCTGTGATGCAGCTGCAATATTCTGCAATTTGGAAAATTCGCAGTTGCCGAATATTAAATTATATCAGAATCGTGATGCAACTTTCAGCTATAGAGAAGGGAGTAGATGGATCTGGGGTTACAGGAACAGTTGGATCAAAGGCAAATTCCTGAACAAATTGATTCATATTCAAGAAAAGTAAGAGACTTTCAGGACATTTAGAGAGCAATTTGTCCAAAGATAAAAAGACTAGAACATGAGAAACCCTCTGATAAGTAAGCAGGGTTTCTGTTTATTTACATCTGATCACGATCTATAGCATACACAATTATTATAAGAGCATGCAGGACGTTACAATGGAGTTGGAACCATGTTCTTCATGCCCAGTAAGCAAAGCAATAGCTAGATAACACCCTCGTAGATTCCTGGATAGTCCTGAAGCTTCAGATTATCGGTGGTGGCGGTCGTGGTGATGGTGACGGTGTTGGTGATGATGAAGGTGAAGGTGAAGCCGAAGGTGAAGGTTAGGACCAGGAGGAGGGTGAAAGGGGTTACTGTGGTGGTGGCGGTGGCGGTGATGGTGAAGATGAAGGTGACGGTGAGGAACAGCAGGGCCTGGCGGAGGAGGTTGAGAAGGATGGCAGTGACGGCGAGGAACAGTAGGGCCTGGTGGAGGAGGGTGAGAAGGATGGCAGTGACGACGAGGTGCAGGCGGAGGACATGGCCCCGGGCGTAGCAATCCACGGCACTTGCCATCATGAAGTGGTGGTGGAGGATGACGCATCTTCTTAATTTCCATCTTCTCCTTGCTTCTTGTTATGCAGTGTTTTAGAGAAGCGTGGCTCATTTCATGTATATATATAGAGTAGCAGCTACGAAGTATCCTTAAAGGCGAAGTTAAGTGCTCGCCAAGTTTTCACAGCTTTAAGTCCTTTTTTTGTCGTGAGGTATTTGGGGAGGGTGCTAATTTTAGGAAATTACTTTTAAGCCATTCATTCTCAAATTAATTATTGCTTGAGTCAAATAGGTTTTTTGTAGGAGGTAAAATTTTGACCCCAAATTTTAAACGACTGTATACATGAAGGTTGTTCGAATCTACAATCTCACTTAAGTTAAAAAAAATTTAACTACAAGAAGGCTCGCCAAATTGACTCAAATTCAACATATTTGATTTGAGTTAATTAAATTTTAGGTAATCATTTTGATTGAAAAAAGTTTGAACTTTTTAATAGTTCGGTTCAATTTAACTTAATAATTTTTATATATAAAACTTGATTGGTTGAACCATACAGATTGTAGTGAGTGGTTCAGCACTCTCATCCCTTAAACAAAAGTTTCATGTTCAAATTTTAGAAATAGAAAAATCTGTTTGGCCAACACTTTATTCCTTATAGACTGACTCGATGCGAGTAAAGATTAGTCTAAAAATATTAACTGGTTAAAACTTTTTTTATCGGATCAATCGTTTCTGTCTAATTTTTAAAACTTTGATTTTTAGTTTACCAGAGAGTATAGTCGGCTGGCAAAGAACTGGGTCTATCCCGTAGTAACAGTTCACACTACGGGATTGAATGTACTAGGACCACGCCCCACTCATTCCTGTGATGCTAGAAGATTGGAAGTGGTAAAACGCCTTGAATACTGTCAGTGGAATCATTCACTGGATCACACTGAATCCAAAAGATCATTTATCATAGAAAAGGAAGGGGAAGCCAAAGACACATGATAAATCAGAAAAAAGAGCATCAATTACCATTGAAAAAGTTAAAAAACCGTTTGGTGGCTTTTAGGCCACGTTTGATTCCAATACAGCCACCTTATCAGTGCATAGTTTATACTCAACGAATGAATGATTGGTTCATATCTTATTTTGATCATATTTAAGTTGAAATTATATTATATTATAAGTTTATAATTAGAAATGATTTTATATATTACTAATTTATAATTTATTTTAATACAATAGAAGAAGTTGATATAAAATTTTAGATAAAAGTGAAGTTTACGAATCTTTAAATAATGTTGAAGAATTTAGAGCTTTTGACGATGATGAGACACAATCTCTTTCATAAATACAATTTTGATTTTTATTGTTATTTTAATATTTATATTAGACTCATATTTATTTATTATTAATTCATTATATA
>JANITX010000211.1:1552767-1562796 GCA_027564395.1 Erythroxylum ulei
TTATTATTATTTTAAAAATTTTGAAAAAAAAGGAGGGGAAGAGAGGTAGGAGGGAGGGAGGGAAATTTTGGAAATTTTACAAAAAAGTCCTCTAATTTTTTAAAATTTTCGGTACCGATCGGTATTTTGAATACTAGCCGGTACCGCCGAAATTGGTTGGTACCGACCGGTATTTTTTACCGGTATCGGTTTTCGGCCGGTACTAACCAGTACGGTACGGAATTAGAAACAGATGATCTTTGAAAATATCAACCCAAAATTCCAATTTCTGTTTTACGGAACTTCTTCTGAATTAAACCCAGTTCATTACAGTCTTCTTCCAGAAAATAGGCTCTGAGAGCTTGTCCTACAGAGAGGGCTGTGCCATCTGGGGCCGTGGTGGATGTTGAGCAGAACTCTTGCTTATGTGGATCATCAAATTCAGATGCCACATTCTGAGGCAAGTCTATTCTCACAGAATGTTTGATGCACTTCAGGAAAATGAAAGAGTTCAGGTTTTGGAATCTATAAACCCTGCAATCTCTGATTCAGAGCCAGCTTATGCTAGTGATGGAATTGGACCTGCTGGACTGGAAAATGATTTATCAAACTCACCTTTCAGCAATTAGGATCCATGGAATTTGAAGCATGATACTGGCTTTCCTCCTCCTAGACCTTGCAAAATCTCCACAAGAAAAGAAGATGTTGGTAACGAGGACTTGGAGAACTAATTGCAGATCACGGAGTTTCTGAGCCATCGAACTACTCAAATAATGATTTGAGATCGGATCTTACTCAACATCTATAGTTATGGAACTTTGATTTGTGATTTTGAGTCTTTAATTGGATTAACTTGATCATGATTTTGTGAGCCTAGTGTTTGTGTCAAGATACGATCAATTGATTATTTTGTGACACCGTTTTGATCTCTTCTTCATGGCAAACTAATTCTTAATAATGTACTTTAATTTCATTAAAATTATTTTATTCTTTATCAGGAGAGCACTCAGACTAGATTCCTTGCAAATGGAAAACGTTCTGGAAGGAAGTTATCCTGCATCCTTCAAGAATTCTTGTCGCGTGGTCAACTCGTTTAAGGCAGCGCGTCTCAAGTGGCAACTGAGCCGCCAATCTAGAATGAGCTTTGGACAACTTTACAGGAACCTAAGAACTCAATCCAATTCATCATTGGAATTGTAAAGTTCCATTTTTTAACAGAACTGTTCCATCCCATCCCACCTCAACTTCCATTCTCATACAGATAGATTGATCTTAGCCAAGAACAAACCTGATAAATTCAAGTTTCTTGGAGAACCCTGTAAGATCCTGGAATTTTCCTTTCTATTTCCTCTTCAGCTTCCGTTTTCTGCCTGTTCTTCATATAAAAGATCCAATCTTTCTTTCCAATTCGCCAGCTTCAGAGGATCTCCAGTTTTAGTAATCCTCTGTTTCATTATAATCTGAAGAACTCTTCATTCTCTCTGAACTTGAAGCGAAAGTTTGGTATACAAACCATCATGATGCCCACCAACTCACCAATAATGGAGCATGAACGAGAAGGAGATGGTTACTTTGATGGGTATGAACAAGAGACCTCTTCAGCTGATATGTGCAACTGTTTTGGCCTCTTCTTTAGATCGTCCCGCAACGAAAATAAAGAACAAAAGCATCTGCTGAACCAGACAGGAGAGCAGAGACAAACATGGACGGCCAAGAAACTGAAGAAACTGAAGGAAACTTCAGAAGTTTTAGCAGGGCCTAAGTGGAAGAACTTCTTAAGGAAGTTGAGTGGATATGGCAAGAACAAGAAACAAAAGAATAACCAGTTTCAGTATGACCCCCAAAGCTATGCCTTGAACTTCGATTATGGTGCTGATAGTGATGAAGATAATTCGGTTCGTAGTTTCTCTACACGATATGCTACTCCTTTCTTGGATGATAGGAATCAAAACGGGTTGTAACAAAGATTGCTACTTGATCGTATAAATTCTTCAATTAAAGTAAAATTCTGTTATATATTTTTTGTTCTTTCTCTGCAAACTTGTATGTATTAGGTTTTCATCACTTCATCAACAATTCTTACCATCTGCTGAATCAAATCAGAATCAATTCCAGAGCTTATAGTTTATACCGCAGAAGATGGTCTAAAAGAATTCTCTCATGAGGAAGAAAGGGTACGGCCGTTTCCAAGATCATGCCTTTGATTACTGCTAAACATATTCTTACCAGCAGAACCATCCTGATTCGTAACCATTGTGTAAATCCAACTTGGTGCAAAAGAATTACGCTAAAGACTAGAGAATTCATATATTAACAGAACCTGGTTTTCTCAGAAACCGGTAAGGTTACCTAAAGCATATAATGAAACAGTTGAAACAGGCTCTCTTGCAACTGTATCAGATAAAATTTATAGGTAAGTAGAAATATTTTATCAAGGATGAACCACAGATCATTCAAACTTTTAGATCTTTTAGATACCTCTCAGAAGTTCTATCAAACATTTCTCAATCAACCATTTTGACACGGTACCTTAAGTTTGACGAGCATTAACTAATAAGGGGGGACCAGTGAGCTAAGGTTGAGTGTCCCCTTCTGATATAAAATGTGGTCCATTCTACATGTGGAACAGACAACCATACACAGGTTGTTGGGTTGCCAAGTCTTTCCACATCCATATATCTTGTCACAGTGTACAGGTAAGGACTGAACAAGAAAATCATAGCATTTATTTGGCATACTACATTCTCTTTTATTTTTCAGATAAACAATAATTAAGTGTTCAACGAGTGTAAGCTATAGAATTCAAGAAGATGACTACCCCATAAAACAAAGTTTATGATCATTTCTAGTACAGTACAAACAAATCAAACTTGTATTGTAATTGGCAGAAGAAGAAACTAGCCAAGCTACTATTGGCTTCAGCTATAATTTAAAAGCTAGTAGTACACCCATATGAATGGTTCAGTCTCACAAGCATAGTTGTCAACAAGAAATGAGATGTGACAAAGCAGCACCTTTACCCAAGTTGGCAAGCCTAAACAAGCACACAATAAGTATATCCAAGCAGGAATTTTTATTTATTCTCCCAGAGCAATTCTTCTCCTGTTGGAGTATTACTCGTTGTACTCTGATGCTGACTTTCCAAGCAAGGACAGAGAGCAAAATTTAGCAGTCTCCTGATATATTTACATGTAGAAACGTTCCGCTTGTTTCACCTGCGTTGCTTGTTGACTCAGTTGCTGCTGGAATTGAAGCAAAATTTGGACAACAGCAAATTATGCAGTCATTACCTTACTTCTTGCGTTTGGCCTTCAATGTCGATCCTGAAGGGCTGCTGTGCCAGTTCCTCTTTCTTTGGTTTATGAACCAGTTATTAATCTGCTTCAACTGCAAGCCTGTTTCCTGTACCAATTTTGCTTTGTCTTCCTCCTACAGCAATGTGAATCAGAAAAAACTATTGAGGCACCGTTCGAAATAAAAAATGGGTAGGAAAATATGGTACACATGAAGTCACATACAGTTGGGTATGGCCACTTAGAATGTGACTGCCACCAAGCTTTTAAGATGGAAGCTGTATCACCAGGCAGCTTTCCTGCTCGTCTCTTACGTAGTATTTCCTCCCTAATGTCCACAATCTTCTCCTTATAATCCTGTATCAGCAGAAATCTGCTTAATCGGACCTGTTTCACCAAGTAAAGACTAAAGAGTGCCATTTTCACTGATTTCCGATCTAACCTGTTTCAGTTCATGCTTCAGTTCTAGCCTAACACGATCCATCAACGACCTCTCAGTTTCAGTGGGGACGAGAGGACCAAAACCCATGGTATCAGGGCCATCTAGACTTCCATCATACAAGTTGGTATCACTATCCGCATGGTCTTCATCATCATCAGACATTGTGGCACCTGTGCCTTCTCCTGGTGATACACCTGTGATGCAAGAAGCATTATGAATTAGATACTTAGTTTAGTTGCTCCGACCTGACTAACTTTCATGTTTGGATTGGGGAAGAAACTGATTTAGGTGAACTTGGAAGGACCCTACAGAACCAACAATGTTGAGCTCACAACATTTCCATGTATGGAGACATTCTTCAAATTATTTAACATATTAGTTTAAGGATGAAACCAAAAAAAAGAAAAACAGCAAAAGATCAAGAAATCACAAATCAGGTTTTTGAGATCAAGGATGCCTACATTAAGAAATTCTGGCACAAACTTAGATCACTAGGTAACCCAAGTTCATTGTGACAAAGAGATTTTTATAACAGATAATAGCATTTCGGGGTCTGCGTAAAGCTGTTTGTGTGATTTTTCTATTAAAAAAGAAGGTAATATGTGAAATCTTCAGTTTTTTCCTTTTTCGCTACCCCTATTACATAGGTACAGCCTTTGAATCAATAGAGAACGTCTAAAACTACAAAAGAAAAAGTTCAGCAAACAAGGATTAACTGCAAACAAATGAGATGTATCAGACAACAGTCATTCGCATGAAAGAGTGATACAATCTAGCACTACCAAGAAGATCTGATATGACTCCTGAACAGGCAAACACGTGATATTCTCATATTAGTTAAAGAAGAGAAATTAAGGTGCATTTACCTGTCAAGCTTTGTAGAGATTGTTCAAGCTCCCAGCAAGCCATAACTGCCTCCATAGCATGAACACGGACATGTTGTTGCAGTTGGTCTTTAAAGGAACACAGAAGTAGAACATAATGTGTCTGCATCAGAAGAAAAAGAGAGAGTTGGATAGAGCAACTAGGAGATTGAGATGAAGAAGAACAAAACAATGCTAAATATGCATCTGAGCTAAAAGGAAGCAAGTATAGAAATAGGAAACAACTACAGATTGCCAGATTAGGCTTGCAGGTAATCTATGAGTAATATTGTATTATTGTGTGTGCTTAAGAATCACTTACGAAGGAAACATTCAATGTGAAAGATATGAACACCTTAAACAATGCAGTTTATGCCTAAAGAAAAGGTTGGTTTATATCACTATGCACCAATACTAAAACATATGTTTATACTGGCCTAAAGATAACTAAAATTTGTCAGAAAATTTCCAAGGGATTAGGCTGAATCTAATTGATTCTTGAACCAGATCCTACTTCAAGGTTCCATCCAATATATAAGGAATCTGAGAGAAGACTTAAGTTATTTGGGATATTACAGAAGACATCAAGGCAAGCAATAGTTTCAATTTATCAAATTACAGTTAATAATATTTGCTTTGTCATTTGGATTTCTGTAGCGACCCAGAAAGTTCATAAACCTGTTCATCACAGCCATAATAACTGTATCAGTTGCAAAGGAGATGAAGCATCTGCATCACTCGCAGAAAGAACTACTCTGTAACCAACCAAGATGCAGTTATGCTAATTGCAAGGACATACTGAACAGTAAAACAATATTGGTCAACCAAAAGATTAATGATATTATACTTGAGGAACCTACCAAAGTTTCTTTGATCACCAGAAACAGATATGATAAATAAGAAAAGTTCAACAATGAGGGGAGAAACTTAATTGCTGCAGCTGCAAGCATTAAAATGACCAGAATTTTTGTATAATATCGAAAAACCATGATCAGATTAAATTGCCTTCTCAGAAAAACTAAATTCTACCATTTTTGCAGAAACTTGGGAAAGTGTGTTTCATGTCATATCAAATTCTGTGAAATTAGGAACTCGTTATAAGAAAAAGACAAGCAGAAAGATAAAGAAAATAGAAACAGTCTTTCAAGGAAAGTCTGAAAGTCCAATTTCATATCTTGATGATTTGATCTCTCCAAGAGGGAAGGAGAAGCATTCTTATTGTTATTCAGATGGTCAGCACGATTGTCCAGCTAGAACTTGGTTTTTCAGATTGAGTCCAACTTTCAAAGGCTTAGCGTCAAACGACAAAGTAAACATACACAAAACCTTCTGCTTACAAGGTTTGAGGAACTGTAAAAGACAAAAGAGAGAAACACTAACCATGAACTGGTCAAGTTCTTTCTCGTTCACAACGTGACCATTCCCCAACACCGAGTACTTAGCCACCACGTCCGGCGACTGAGACAATTGCTCGTCGATCCTCGCTAACTGGTCTACCGGTGTAGCTATCCTCAAACACGCCACATGAGCGGCTAACAATTGCTCGTACAACGGATGGCCTAATATCTCCGCCTTACACTTGGCCCTCTCCCAATTATCACCACCGCCACCACCAACACCATCACCATCCAAGAACTCCTCTTCACCACCATTGTTGTTGCCACTCTCGCTTTTACGGTTTCGGTTCAGTACATCTTCTGCCCGTTGAAGAACAGCGTTGTTTAGCCACGCTGGTCCCCCAGAGGCTGACGGAGCCGGCGGCTGAAAAGCCATGTGACCAGAAAAATGATCTTGGAAAGCCATTTACAAGCAACTCACTTTCAGAACAACATTAGACGGTGTCCCAATAAAAGGACAAAGCTTTAAGGTTCGGATCAGAAGGTATTCTACAAGTGGTCTTCTCTTCTATTCTCTTCTGGGAAAGAAAGAAAGTTAGCTCTAAAAGTCCAGACACCACCAGGAAGACTTGGAGAGGAAAAAAAACTCTTTTCTACTCTTGGTTGGTTCTTGAGGTCAGCTTAAACCGCCATTTGCGCAAAATCTAATCAAGAAAGACAAGATTTTCCATGGGAGACAACGATAAACAATTCACCAATATTATAATATCTTAATTATCATTGGATCTGCAAAAATATAGTAGATTTTGTGGAGGTATCATAAGTAGGACTTTTTTTAAGCTCCAAGACAAAGCGTTGATGATATGGGCGTATGTTTCAATGGCTGCTTTGGGTTACACCAGAGAAAGGGACTGTGGCCTGTGAAGATGGGTCAAGTTTCAATCTTTACACAGTGAGTCTACGGTGCCTACTTGTTGGCCGCATGCGAAAGGTGGGACGGCGACGGGGACACTTGTAGAGCTGAGGTTTCATGGACCACCAAAGGTGGGGACAACAGGTGGGAACACAGGCCGAAAAGAATCTAACGAATCAACTTCGTACAACTGTAAGTTGCAGTTGAGGCAGGGATTGTAGTTGAGCGTGTCAGAATTTGACTTGCCGGTTTCTATACTACTTGGCCTCTGCACCAGTCCCGTTTGAGCAGGTAGTGTCTGTGGTCCCTCCATTAGATAAAACAGCTTTCTTGCCCACTTAGCCAACTGGCACTTCAAATTTTCTTATGGTCCCCACCGGTCACCGGCTACCGGAGAACCAAAGATTTTTAATGCTATCACAAGCCTGTCATTATTCTCAACTGGGCTATTGCTTTTTAGACCTCTGCTGTTAGATTGACCCAGCCCACTTAGGGTTTTCCCTGGTCAGCGTAACAAAGTTTTGATCTTTTGGGCCTTTGTGAGATGGGAAGAATGTGGCTATAAACGGTTTGATATACAATGCTTCAAATTCAAGGGGTGACATACTTATATGAACTTCCATTGTTCTTGAGGTTTGAATCTTTACCGTGAAGGTAGGTTATGTATACCCCAAGTTAGTCCAATTGGTTCCAAACGAACTGAAAAAAAAAAGATCTGGAAATGAGGCTGCATCAGTTGATCCGAAAGAGCGTTATGTGCTACAGAAGAAGTAATTCATGAAATTCAGTATCCTGGAACTGTTGTATCTTTACATTCTCCTGTAACTTTTCCAAAAGAATTCAAAAAGAAAAGCTGCTGTTTCTATATATATATATATATATATCGACATGGAGGCATGTCAAGGAATTGAGTGAAGGAACAAAAGGTGGAGTAGACTAAGGGAGACTAGGAGAAAGAGATGGTGTTGTCACTTTCAACTCTCCACAGTCGCTGATATAAACAGTTTTAAGAGGCCTGTTCCATATGGCTCGAGCAGTCTGTGCTCTTTCATCTCCAAGAAACGCAGCCAGGTCATTGAATTGGCGAATCCTTTCAGAGGGTTTGTAGGTTGGAATGGAAGCTATGCTTGTCAGAACATCTAACCCTGCAATACCAGTCAAATAACAGGTAATCAATGTGTTTGCAGGTGGAACATAAAGGTTGAAGAACATATCTTCAGAATCTTCTTAAACAGGACCAGAGTCTCAAAATCCAAATTTCCAAGGAAATGCAACCTAGAATTTTCTGTTGTCTAATCCCAACAATGAACCAGAAATGCATTAGTCATGAACAAATCCATTGTCCATATTAATTGGTAGTCTTATCAAGAACCTTCAAGAAAATAGTTTCATAGTCCCTTATGTCTATTACTGCGTGAAGCTCTTAGTCATTTCTGAATGAACAAATTGCAGAGAAAGCAAATGCTAAAATCTTAATTTAGTAATAGCATAGAGGAAGCCTAAGATCTACAGAACAAGATTATGCAGTTTCCAGTTTAAACATTCGAGATTGATTTTAGAAGGTCGATACTGAACCATATGAATGAAGTATTCATCCTCTCCAATCTTTCAGCTCCATCAGAAGATGTTATCGCAGACAGCAATCTGATAAACTATACACAAACCATGACTAAAAGTGCTATAAGCAATCTTAAAAAGCATCAAAAACAGCTCATAAATCAATGGAGTAAGTTGATTTTACAGAAAGCTCCGGGGTCAAAAAAACTCCAGTAAAATTTATAACGCAGGATGGAGAAATCATCCAAATTTCTCAGCAAAGGTAATCCTATTAGGTTTTCAACAATCTGTGCGGAAAGAGAAGCAATCTAATCTGAAAAATATGATGAGAAATGTCATGCAGCATTTCAAAATCATGAAACTTCGACAAGGATTCTCTCCAAAAACGATCTGATAAGTTATTCGCAAACCATGACTAAGAATTCTATATGACCACTTCAAGGCCATCATTCTCTCCAGAAAGAACATTGGAACTATCACTAACATTCAGTGAGAAACATAGCCACAACTAAAGCCTCAGTTCATGGCATAAAGATGATGAATTTCATCTTTGTATGTTCTGCTTCGAATGAATGATTGAGGAGTAGCAATTATTCATATTATTAATTCTACTAATCAATGTACCATTCCCCAATTTGGCACCAAAACACAAGAAAGAAGAAAGGAAAAGACCTTACCTTCAAGCACCACACCGAACACAATGTTCTTGTTGTCCAACTCTGGACAAGGACCAGGCCCAGTAGTAATCAAAAACTCAACATTCCTGTAATTGGGATCAAGCTTAAGATCCTCGTCATCATCATTCTCAGATAAACACAGAGACACTACTCCAGGACGAGAATGTGTTAGCTTGAAAGCCTTAGAATCAACAGTCTCGGTGTTCCTCACCAAGTCCGACGGAGGCCTCACCTCACCCCTGTCCCTCCTCCCCTGACGTCCTGCTAGCAAAAACTGCCCGGGAAAGATTTTGTGGACGAGGGTGTTCTTGTAAGACGAGGAAGTGCACATGGTCTTGAAGTTGGAGACAGTGAGAGGCACGAGGTCGCCGTAGAGTCCGAGAACGAGGCGGCCGAGGGGAACGGGATCTGTACAAAGGGTGGAGAGGGTGTCGGAGAGCGTACGGTCAGGTCGGAAGTAAGTGGGGCAGATGGAAAAGTCCATGAAAACACGGTCGGTGATGGTGGTGTCAAGGGGTGGCACTGTTGGTGGGAGGGGTGACAAAGAGTAGAGGGTCGTGGAGAGGAGGAAGGAACGGCGAGACACGGCGGAGAGGAGTAGAGGAGGGACATTGTTGTGGTGGTGGGGGTGGTGGAGAAAAGGAAAGGGCGGTGGAGGGTTGAGACGGAAGGCCATGGGTTGAGGCTGAACTTGTGATGTAGACATCCATGGTCGATATCTTCGAGCGGGCAAATGATTTCAGATAAACTTAATTTAATTAGTATATAATTTATATTTATTCGATCTAATTAAATATTATATTTAATTTAATAATTTATTTTTAAAATAAAAAATAAGAAAATTTGATAAATATTTTAGTTAGGTTAGAAAGCAATTTATATTTGTAAAGAAACTATAAAAAAATTAACACAAATTTTAATTAATTATATAAAGAAATTTATGTTTGATAATGGAATTGAGGTGGTCT
>JANITX010000211.1:1589342-1599486 GCA_027564395.1 Erythroxylum ulei
ATATCTAATCAATTAGAAACTTATTTCTAATTTAACTTATAATTGAACTAATCAATTATCTTGGTTTAATTAGAAAGTATTTCTAATAAAACTACTATCTAATGTTAACTAAACAAATTATTACTTATTCATTTAGAAAATAAACTAACGAAATTAGTTTATTTCTAACGTTATTTTAACTAAACAAATTAGTTTGTTTAAATTAGAAAACTAACTTCTAATTCTTTATATTATATGTATAATTCCTTATAGCTATAAGTGGTTATATTACAAACGTATATTACAGATGTAGATATATATATATGCATCGGAAAGTAACAAAGAAACATTAATTAGTTTTGTCTTATTATACATACATACAAAACGTGGCATATGGCCACTGCTTTTGGAAAACTCAAAAAAGGTGAAAATATTATAAGACAAATCACTTGTCAATTGTCGTTGAAGAAAAAATGAAAGGCCACCTGCCTTTGCATTAAATGAAACGAGAAAGGCCACGTGCCTGTTCAAGAAGAAGTTGTCTTCTTCTTCCTGCGTTTCATTCTCTGTTTTGTGGTGTTTTAGCATTTTTTTAAATTCTTTTCATCCTTCTCTCGTTACTGCCGTCTCTTTGTTACAATAAGAAAAACACACTTTTCAGACACGTTTGCTCCCTGAAGGTTTTATGCCAACACCAGTGTCACATATGCCAAGTTGCATATCCTACGGTAAACTCTTTCTACTTGCCTATCTAAATTTGGATTCGGGTTTTGAATAACAGTGGAAAACTTTTAATAAAACTTTGAATCCATAAAATCCAAAACTACTTAGCAGATTTCATATGAATGAAATGTTACCAACGCAGTATAAGCATTTTCACTTTTCATGCATTCTCTAACAATGACGTTGGCCATTTGAAAAAACATTCACAAAATCATGCTTTCATGGATAACGTTTAGAGAGAGAAGTAAAGTATAACAGAGGCAAACTTGACGACATATTCATATAATTATTCAAGATATTCAATCAATAGCCAAAGTTATACATATAAACAAAACAAAACCAATGCTCTGATACCAATGTTAGAAAGATATGAACAGATCATAAAATAACCACAAAGATTATACATCTAGGATCAATGATATATGCGTAAGAAAAACAGAAATCACATACTTGGATTCCTGATATAATTCCACGGGCTAAAGAATTCAGAGATCTCCTTTCCAGAAGTTTTTAAAACTCCAGCGTCAAACAGAACAAAATTACTTCGAGTATATTTGTTCAAACCACTGCCTTTGTCTATATATATTTCATCTGTGAATAACTACCATTAGTAGTTATTCATCAGTTATTCATGCATGATGACCATTTAACCTATCATGGGTGTAAAACGTCATCAGGATTGTTGGAGATATGGATTGCTGCCATGTTGTCGCATCTTAGTGGAATTGGCAATGGAACCTTCACTTGCAAATCTCTTAAGATGTAATTTAACCACTTTATTTCGCAGAGAGTACAGGCCATACTCCTGTATTCGACTTCAGCGGAAGATTTGCTGATTGTTTGCTGTTTTTTTGTCTTCTAAGAAATTAAAGATGAACCTAGAAATATGTAAAAGCCTGTAATAGATTTTTGGGTGACTAGGCAGCTTGCCCAGTCTGCATCAGAATAAGTTAACATTTTGTTTTCAGAGTTTGTCGAGTAAAATAATACCTTTGAAACACTCCCTGTGAGATACCTTAACACAAGAGTTAGTGCCTTCCAATGTGGTTCTCATGGGGTAGCGGTGTATTGGCTTAATTGATGCGTTGCATATGTGATATTAGTTTGCGTAAAATTCAGATACAAAAACTGCCCGACGATTCTCCTATACTTCTCAACATCGACTAATAAAGCACCATCATCAGAATTCAATTTCAATCCTGGAACCATTGGCACATCAGCACTTTTCAAATCTCCCAAATTCAAATCAGCCACTATATCACGTATGTACTTCTGTTGGGATAATATCATACCATACTTTAATCTAACTATTTCAATACCAACAAAATGCTTTACGTATCCCTTACCCTTTATGGTAAATAAATCATTCAAGAAACCTTTCGCATCACTTATCAGGGATTCATCAAAATTGGTGATCAACACATCATCTACATAGATAATTAAGGCTACAAAGTCAGTATCGTTACTTTTTATTAACAAACAGGGATCTGAGTCTGCTTGGACAAACCCATAAATAGTCAATTTTACTGTGATTTCCTTATTCCATTGCCTTCCTACCTATTTTAGGCCGTATAGAGATTTCTGACGTCGTAGTACCTTCCCTGGTCGCATTCTGTTATAGCTTGAGGTGATGAGATGTAAATTTCTTCATCGATTTTTCCATGTAGATAAGCGTTGTTTATATCCATATGGGAATGGGCCACCCGTTTACTGTGGAAACAGCAAGAATAGTGCGAATTGTAGTAAGCTTCGCAACAAGAGAGAATACGTTGAAGTAATCAACGCCCAGGGTCTACTTGAATCCCTTCACAACCAAATGTGCTTTCCATCTTTCAATCTTTCCGTCTAGTTTTCTTTTGATTTTGTATACCCACTTCGTGGTTAATGTCTTCTTTCCCGCTGGTAACGTGGATGATACCGAGGTTTCGTTTCTTTCCAAAGCTTCAAACTCCGACTCCATCGGTTCAATCCAAAATGGGTCCTATTTAGCACTTTCATAAGAAAACGGTTTATAGTCAGTAGACAAGTTAGCCAGGAAGGTTTTATGGGAAGTGGAGAAGATCAGCTTGTCGTGGTCCATGAAGAGCTGCAAGGAAGCATTAAGAGCTCGATTTGGTAGGGTAGTAATGTAATCATTAAGGTATTGTGGTGGTTTCCGGTGTCAGGTACTGAATCGGGTAGGTATGGTGATGTTATCGAAAGTTGATTGGGTATTGGAAGGATATAGGGTTTCAATTTGGGGATTTTAAATGTCGGTAGTAATTGGTGATGGTAATTGTGTAGGTTTGGGTGAATCCGTCAATGAGGGTTGGGTAGCTGGGTTTGAGAAACTGGCTAGTTGAGTTTGGGTATAGGTATTTGAGCTGGATGGTCCAAATAATCGGTCAGTGTTGTGTTCAGCTTCTTTGGGTTGTTTATACGGAAATAAGGTTTCGTAAAAAACATCTCAACTAAAAATTACTTGTTTTGTGTCGATTGCTCGTAATTTGTAAGCCTTTCGATCGGTTAAGTATCCAAGGAATAAACATTTTATTGCTCATGGGTCCAGTTTTTCTTTATGGGGAGTGGTGTTAGTGGCGTAACATAAACACCCAA
This sequence comes from Erythroxylum ulei, assembly GCA_027564395.1. Taxonomy (NCBI): domain Eukaryota; kingdom Viridiplantae; phylum Streptophyta; class Magnoliopsida; order Malpighiales; family Erythroxylaceae; genus Erythroxylum; species Erythroxylum ulei. Next base: position 1,592,640 of record JANITX010000211.1, read on the forward strand.
AAGTGCAGAGATGGTCATAAGTAGGCTTTTTTTGGTGTAATTTTTGTAAGGTGTGTCCCATGATAGCACTTTCGTTGATAGGTGATTTATTATGTGAGAAGCGTTTAAAAGAGCTTCCCACCAAAATTCTTTTGGTAAATTCGCCTGGAACATAAGCGCTTGAGTGATTTGAAGGAGGTGTTTGTGTTTTCGTTCAACAACTCCATTTTGTTGGGGCGTATGAATGTAGGTTTTTTAGTGAAAAATCCTTTGTTTTCAAATAATTGTTGGTTCAAATGGTTCACAAACTCGGTTTCGTTGTCCGATCGTATAGTCGTAATGGTTTGTTTAAAATGATTTTCAATTATGGTGATGAATATCGTAAGAGTTTAGTGAACTTGTTCTTTGGTGCTTAATAAAAAGGTCTATACGACTCTACTATATTCATCAACAATCATAAAGAAATATGTTGAACCATCAATATTTTTGGTTATGAAGGGGCCTCAAAGGTCCAAATGTAGTAACTCAAAAGCTTTTGTAGCTATGATATTATGCTTACCAAAAGGTTTTCTAGTTTGTTTTGCCAAAGAGCATGTTTCGCACAAGAAATTTTTAGGTATTTCTGAGCAACAAAAGTTCAAATGTTTTAAAACCTTAGAGGATATATGACCGAATCGAGAATGTAATAAGCCATAATCATCGATGACATTACAAACAAAATTTTCATCGAGATAGAATTTCAAGGAAGGACCTTTCTTAGTTTTCAGTGGTAAGAAGTGATGTGGTTCGAGCCTGCATACACCTCCAATATCCTTGCAGCTAGCCACGACATAATCAGTAATGAGGTCCTATAAAAACACCCTGTTGAACATGAAAATTACAGCTAAGTTGTTTTGTTGTGCAAGTTTACAAACAAACAACAAATTGTGATGAAATGTAGGGATATAAAGGACATTTTCTAGCGTTATTTCCTTGGTTAAGTCTACGCTTTCTACTTGATTAACAGGGGGTTAAAGACCCATCTCGAAGAGTTACAGGTATAAGATAATATGTGTTTATGGGGGTTTTGAGTTTGTTTTTGTTGAAGGTCATATGGGTGGAGGCTCTCGAGCCTACTATCCACGAACTATAATCATAATCAATGCGAACATTATTATTGCGAAAAGAATTCGTACCTACGTAGCTATTGAATGCTACTTGGTTTGCCTCAATCATACCTTTTCCTTTTACCAGCTTCATCAGCTCCTGTACTTGTTAGGATAATAAATTGAGTTCAGTTTCAGCTTCAATTGTCTTAGCGTTTTGGCTCCCCTGTCTAATATCAAGAGGACTCTCAACTGTAGCTGCTACATAGACCCCCCTTTCTCTTGCCCTTTTTTGTTTTAGCTCCTTAAACCAATCCGGCTCTTCGTAGATTTTAAAACATGTTTCCACCGTGTGACCGCTTTCGTGTCAGTGGGTGCAGTATTTATCATCCCTTTTAACGAATCTCCTCTTTCCAGTTGCTGATCCAGATGCGAAACTACTCTCCTTTGCATCTTCCTTTCTATTTCCACTAGATTTCACACTAAGAGCAACATTTATGTGACCAGTTTCATTCGAATTCCCAAATAAACTAGAAATATTGCTTTGTTTTTCAACTATCAGCACCATGGACTAAACTTTACTTATATTAGGCAAAGGATCATACAACATAATTTGACTAATCACACTGTGATAATCATCCCTTAACCCCATTAAAAATTGAACCAATTTGTTGTTTTCTTCAACATTAACATTTTTACTACCAATTTCACAAGAACAAGCTTTAAAAGGCATAATACTTCCAAGATCGTCCACAACCTTTTTAGCTTGTTAAAATAGCTAGTTACATAATCGTTTCTCTGTCTCAAATTATTGATGCTTTGCATTAATTGGTAGATTTAGGGTCCATTACTTTCTCCAAACCTATTTCTAAGTTCTTCCCATAGATTTCTCGCAGTAGTCACAACCAAAAAGGACCTAGCAATCTCCTTAAAGTCGGTTGTTCTCCATTTCTTCAATAGTTGTGGGTTGTTCTCTGATTCCTTGCAAGCTCCATTAACGAACCCGTATTTGTCCTTAACTTTTAGGACAATGGCCATTGCTCGACTCCACTTCAGGTAATTTGTCTTGTCAAGCAATGTGGCTACCAGTATAGCTCCTGGATTTTTTGACGTTGCTATTTCGTACGATTCAAACTCTTCATCTCCCGTTTGGAATCGGTTTTGTATATCACTACTCTCACTTTTGTTACCAAGCATAATAGCAAAATTAGGGGTTTTCGGATATCAAGAGCTTCTCTACTCTGATACCATGTAGAAGACAATAATGAGGATTGAAATTTGTAAGAAAGGAATGAATTTTATTCATGATTTCAGAAGATATATAGATACACTTGATTTCATACTCTCTCTTTTCTGTTATTCTTTCGTAACAAACTTAACAATTTTCAATCTGTAGTACCTAAATAAAGACAAAGAATAATGATGAAAAGAACAAAACAGAATTGATGAGGTTTCTTGCTATATTTTTTATGTCGTGTTATTTGCTGGTGTTGACTTTTCCTTTCAACACAGACTCACCTCATAATTACATGTATTATTGCTGCTGTTGGGGGATCCATCGTCGGATATGACATTGGCATCTCATGTATGTATATTTCTGTTCCCATTTTCATGATCAAAAAGTTCCAAGAACCTGTCATGGATTGAGGGTTTTGATAATAATTATGTTTGAAGATAGTTCGTTAAGATTAAGATGGATAGCAGTCATGAATTTCAGGGGGGGAAAAAATCACAGAAATGGGGAATTTTTCTTTTATTTCTCAAGATTCTTCTTTCCTGCCCACAAAAGGAAAAGTTTCTGTTGCCAAGCTCGATTGTTCAACTCCATCCAGGGTCCTGAAAAACATCCTGGAAAGATTGGCATGAATACCTGTGAATGAACTTAAAGTGGGTTCTGGTTCAACACCTGAAATATGAATATATCTGATTCAATAATCAACAGAGGGGTGACATCCATGGATGGATTTCTGGAGAAGTTCTTCCCTACCGTCTGCGAAAGAAAACAGCATTCACATGAAAACAACTACTGCAAGTACAACAACCAAGGGCTTGCAGCATTCACTTCTTCTCTGTACCTTGCTGGTTTAGTATCGTCTCTCATAGCAGGTCCTGTGACAAGAGTTTATGGTCGGCGTACAAGTACCGTCTGTGGTGTGGAGGCATCGGCTTTCTCATTGGAGCTTCCTTAAATGCTGCAGCTATGAACCTGACTATGCTCCTACGTACTAGACCGTATCATGCTTGGGGTTGCATTGGTTTTGACAATCAGGTATCTTTGATGTTCTCTCTCTCTTCTTCAATTAGTTTGCAGGACTAATGAAGATGTCTAACTAACAATTTCATCTTCTGATTTCTCAAGTCTGTACCGGTATATTTATCCGAGATGGCCCCGGCTCACCTTCGAGGAGGGCTGAATATGATGTTTCAGTTAGCAACTACAATTGGGATTTTCACAGCAAACATGGTAAATTATGGAACACAGAAGCTTGAACCATGGGGATGGAGGCTCTCTCTTGGTTTAGCAGCAGTTCCAGCAATGTTAATGACGGTTGGGGGGTTACTCGTACCGGAGACACCGAACAGTTTAATTGAAAGAGGGCTGAAAGAAAAGGGAAGACAAGTGTTGGAGAAGATCAGAGGAACTGAGAATGTTGATGTAGAATTCCAGGATATGGTGGATGCAAGTGAATTGGCTAACTCCATCAAGCATCCCTTCAGGAACATCCTGGAAAAGAGGAACAGGCCACAATTGGTTATGGCAATCTGCATGCCAACATTCCAAATACTCACAGGCATAAACTCCATTCTCTTCTATGCTCCAGTTCTGTTCCAAAGCATGGGATTTGGAGGAAATGCTTCCCTCTACTCATCAGCTTTAACTGGAGCTGTTCTTTGTTCTTCAACTTTCATCTCCATTGGAACTGTTGACAGATTAGGAAGAAGAGTCTTGCTTATCAGTGGTGGTATACAGATGCTAATCTGTCAGGTAAAGCAATTCATTTCCATGCAAAACATTAGATTACAACTAGTCCTAATTTCCAACACCAAGTAACCCAATTTTGATGGAACAGGTGATAGTAGCTATAATCCTGGGGCTGAAATTTGGGACCAACGAGCACCTGTCAAAAGTGTTCTCAGCTTTGGTTGTTACTGTAATATGTCTCTTTGTCTTAGCTTTTGGATGGTCATGGGGTGGTCTAGGATGGACAGTTCCAAGTGAGGTATTTCCATTAGAGACTCGTTCTGCTGGGCAGAGCATTACGGTAGCAGTAAACCTTCTGTTCACATTCATCATTGCTCAGTCCTTTCTCTCCCTCCTCTGTTCATTTAAGTTTGGAATCTTCCTCTTCTTTGCTGGTTGGATTACAGTCATGACCATCTTCGTTTGTTTGTTCTTGCCTGAAACCAAAGGAGTTCCTATCGAAGAGATGATATTACTCTGGAGGAAGCACTGGTTCTGGAAAAGAATCGTCCCTGAAATTCCTCAGGTTGATGACAATATCGAAACGGGTGAAAGGGTTGCAAGAACATAGTCCATGCAATGTTCACGAATATTTTTAATGTTGTAAAACTGCTTAGTTCCTCGGTTGTTGGAGTCAATCAACTGATCCCTTTATTAACCACGCACTTGCTAGCTAGTTGCAGAAGCAAGCAAGATGGTCTTTAATTCCTTTAGTACCGTAATCTAATGCAATTGTGCCTGTGTTTAACTATAATTTACAGATTTTTACCTTCTATTTTCTGCCAGAAATCTTTAATTACCCCTTCAAAAAAGTTGGAATCTTTGTGAAGAAGATGATGAGTTTGATTTGGACCAAGAGCTGAAAAAAGAATAGTTTAATGTTATCACAATGTGTTATCTTTGGAAGTTTGGATGTTAATTTGTGTATTTACTAATGTTTTAAAAATTGGACCGGAAGTCAAATTGACAAGATAAAATGTTTAAAGTTTAAAAGATTTAATTAGTATTAGATTATCATAAAATCGATTAAAACTTAAAGAATTTGAAATATAATTGAGAGAGAGTGTCTTTATTTATTTAAGAATTTAAAGTCTAAATCAGTACGGATGACAATGGGCCGTCAACTCAGGCTAAAGTCCAACTATTCTAAGTAAAACAACATCATTTTACTTAGAAGAATTGAATTTTAGATAAATTTGAGTCAACTCAGGCTCGAATCTAATAAAAAATATTGTTTTATATTTTTAATCTTTTAAAAATTATTTTAATAAATTAGTAGAGCTAGCTCATGGGTTGGTCCATTGTCAACTCTATCTAAATAAAAACAAGATTATTAAATAAAAATTAATTAATTAATTTTAGTTTATAAAAAATTATTAATTTACAAAAATTGACTAATTAATTAATAAAATAATTTATTTTTAATAACAAGAGTTATTAAAGTAAATTAAATTAAAAAATTAAAAATTTAACTAAAAAATTTGTGTATTCATAAATTTTATTATCAAATCAATTGAATTGATTTATTTTTTTTTCTTAAATGATATTATTTTTAAAAATTTTGAGGACAACAAGTCAGGTCTTTCTATTCTTAATCGGGTCGGAAACCCTGGTCCATTATGATCCCTTTATGAAAAGAGAGGACGAAGCAAATCAGTGTTCATCACGCGTGATTAGTCGTGAATTTGAGTGTGATTAAGACAAGTAAATACCAAATCAATAAAGCATCGGATTAGGATTTAGGAGGCTCCTCCTGCTTAGTCTTATCCCTTTCTTTGCCTCTTGTTTTACTCTCAAGTCCTCAAAAGATGCGTTCTGTTCTGCTTCAGTCTTCTCTTCTTCCAAGGCCACACGGTCTGTGGAGGATCTGTCTCACTTTTTTTTCCTAATCAAGCTTTCTCAATTTATCCTCAATTATTGCCTAATAAAGTTAGTTTGGTACTATTTATTTAACACTGTTCTTTTATTTTTAAAAGCTCAAAAAATATCTTTTTATCAAATTAAATTATCTCAATTGTTGTTTTTTGCATTAGGGTTAATAAATTTTATCGTAAATTTGAATAAAAATATTTAAATGGTATGGAATGAAGATAAAAAAAAATGATATCTTTTTATCAAATTGAATTAAGTTAATTATTTAATATATTTTATTAATCAAATTAAGTACATAATTTCATGGAAATTAAAAAACAAAGAAAAGGGAAAAGAAAGCTTGAATGAGACAAATGAATGGCATTTACTTGGGTTGCAGAAGTAGAGATTCAGGCTGCTTTGAGCTCAGGTTTTGATTATGGCCCATTAAATGAGATGCAATAATAACAAACACACCGACACCGTGACATATATGATCACGAGACTCACTCTGAAAAGTGTATCTATGTATGTATCTATGGAAGTTGGTTGCAGATGGAATCTGTCGTGAAGTGATAATGAAGGTACTCTAAATTTTTACAGTATCAACTTCTCTTTTTTACCATATCCAAAAGAACAGACAAAGCCATTAACAACCCTTCATTTTATTGGACCAATGGTGGTTGACAAATAAAATTTCTTTATGTTTTGATAATTATAAAATGTATAGAATTAGTTAAGAAATTATTTCAAGATTTTAATTAAAGAACCAATGCAATTTCAAGTGATAATTTTCAAGGATGCAAGTGATAGACAATATTCAAAATTCAATATACAAATGTCAAAGAGAAAGAATATCATGAAGACAGTGATAATCTTCAACGATCACCAATTAGTCAGTTTATTCAAATTGTATACAACGTGCAAAAGGTGATCTTAGTGAAGATTATGGATAGAGATCTTGAAAGAT
>JANITX010000211.1:1599586-1612880 GCA_027564395.1 Erythroxylum ulei
AGGTAGAGGACGTAGGTCTTAGCACCGAACCTCTATAAAAACAGTGTTTGCTCTTCTTCCCTATTCTCTTTATTTAATTTATCTGATTGTTTCGTGTGTATTAATTTCGTGTTTTTGTAGAACTTTGTGAAAAAAAGTTTAAACGATTTATTCAACCTCCTTCTAGATCGCTATCACATTTTACTTTATGTCAAGGTCCTGCTCAAGATTTGATGCAAAATGAATAGAGTTTCCTGAACTGTCACTGACGGTGATTTTACAAACATTTTGTTTAGCTCGTCTAGGAGATGTTAATGTCCATCATTAGATTCCCATTTGGACCTTGAACGAATGTTGGCTATGGAGTTACTCGATCATAAAATCAGGAAAAAAGATTGTTGCTTTTTTCACAAACTGTTTGTCTTTACTCTGCACCTGTTACTGTCATTTCATGTCAAGGACTCGACAATCCCAACAAGGATCTGCTCCACGTGAATGGTTTATGAAATTAAGAACTTTCATAACCTGAAGTAGAATAACTTTCATAGCCTGAGATATTGGGAATTTAAGGAAAGAAGATGGTGATGATAGTAAAGTTCCTGTCTTGAATTGTTTAATACCCACTTGAGATCAGAAAGCTGCTGATACATTTCTGGACTGTAACTGAGTATGAAAAGAGAAAAACCATAACTTTTAGTCTGAAACTTTAAGAACCGTTTCAATAATACTAAATTACCGACCCCTGTGGATAATGGGAACAGAAAGCTGCTGATACATTTCTGGACTGTAACTGAGTATGAAACGAGAAAAACCATAACTTTTAGTCTGAAACTTTAAGAACCGTTTCAATAATACTAAATTACCGACCCTGTGGATAATGGGAACAGAAAGCAACAGAAAGACATATTTGTTAGTGGCCAACACTGAGAAACAAAACCAAGACCTAAAGGCCCTTCTTGCCTCTAAAGCAATCTAATAATATTCTCATATCTAGCACTCGTCCTGAAACGTCGTTCCCTTCTTTTATGCACAACTTTTCTCTAGTCCCCATGCACTGCGCATCCCAAGAAAGTAGAAACACACACGTAGAAAAAGCAAAAACCTTGTAGTATTTAGAAGCCATATTTTGTCATCTCTTGAGGCGTTATCCTTGTCTATCTCCCTTCTTCACTGCGAGTTCCAATGGAGATTTTCCATTACTTTTGCTTCATTGCTTGCTTGGCCTTTACATTTTTCACCCTGGTTTTTGCCTTTGATCCCTACTCAAATGCCCTTGTGAGCTTAAAATCCGAGCTTGTAGATGATGATGATAACTTGGGGGACTGGTTGCTGCCTCCTGGAATGAATTCGTCAGTGGAAGTCCATGCGTGTTCTTGGTCAGGTATCAAGTGCAACAAGGACTCTACAGTGGTTATAGCTTTGGACCTATCTTTGAAGAACCTTGGTGGGATATTATCAGGGAAGCAGTTCAATGTATTCACAGAACTTGTTGATCTCAACCTTAGTTACAACTCATTCTCCGGTCAACTTCCGGAACAAATTTTCAATCTTTCTAACCTCAGGAGATTAGATATCAGCAGAAACAACTTTTCCGGACATTTCCCAGTTGGAGTCTCTGGTCCTCAAAACCTGGTGCTGCTTGATGCTTTCAGCAACAGCTTTTCAGGTCCATTGCCAGTTGATGTTTCTAAGCTCGAGTATCTGAAGGTTCTCAATCTAGCTGGGAGTTACTTCAGTGGACCAATTCCATCAGCGTATGGATCTTTCAAAAGCCTGGAATTTGTTCACTTGGCTGGAAACTTACTCAGTGGCAACATACCACCAGAACTTGGCAAGCTCAAGACAGTCACGCACATGGAGATTGGATATAATTCTTACCAGGGAACTATTCCATGGCAATTGGGCAACATGAGCGAACTTGAGTACCTGGACATGGCGGGTGCAAATATCTCCGGTACAATCCCCAAACACTTCTCCAATCTCACCAGGCTCCAATCACTATTTCTCTTCCGAAACCAACTCAGTAGATTAGTCCCAGATGAGTTGGGCAGAATCTTGCCTCTTACAAGCTTGGATCTTTCTGACAATCAACTTACTGGGCCAATACCTGAAAGCTTTGCGGAGTTGAAAAATCTGAGACTGTTGAGTTTGATGTACAATGAAATGAATGGCACTGTCCCACCAGGCATTGCAAGTCTTCCAGCTTTGGAAACTCTCCTCATATGGAACAACTTCTTCTCTGGTTCACTTCCAGAGGATTTAGGAAGGAACTCAAAGCTCAAATGGTTAGATGTTTCCACCAATAATCTCATTGGAAGCATTCCACCCGATATTTGTGCTGGAGGTGTGTTGTACAAGCTTATGCTCTTCTCTAACAGCTTCACGGGCAGCCTTTCACCGTCTATTTCGAATTGTTCTTCACTTGTTCGTCTTCGAATAGAAGACAATTCTTTTTCTGGAGATATCCCTCTGAAATTCAGCAATCTTCCTGGCATCACTTATCTTGACCTCTCCGACAATAAATTCACAGGTGGAATTCCCTCAGATTTGTCTCAGGCTTCCAGCCTTCAGTATTTCAACGTCTCCAACAATCCAGGACTTGGAGGTGTTATCCCGGAGCAATTATGGTCTTTGCCACTCCTCCAAAATTTCTCAGCCTCAGACTGCAATATCTCTGGCAATTTTCCTGCAACTGGATCATGCAATTCAGTCATGGTTATTGAGTTACGTATGAATCATCTAGAGGGAGATCTTCCACAAAGTATTTCAAAGTGCACGAGTCTTACGAAGGTGGATTTAGCTAATAATCGGTTCACGGGTAACATACCGGAGGATCTTGCAGGCATTCCAGAGTTGACTGTGTTGGACTTGTCACATAACAACTTCACTGGCTCATTACCAGCAAAATTTGGTGATTCTTCGAGATTGACAGTTCTCAATGTGTCCTTTAACAGCATCTCTGGTTCTATTCCCTCCAACAACTTGTTTAAATCGATGGGTAGCAGTGCATATAAAGGAAATCTGAACTTATGTGGGGCTCCTCTGCAACCTTGTCCGACGTTAAGGGCCATATTTGGAGGTAGAGGCGCAGGGAAGCTTACTTGGATTCTGCTACTGTGTTCGGGAGTGATTGTTTTCGTTGTAGCATCAGCTCTGGGTATATTCTATTTCAGAAGAGGAAGTAAAGGGCAATGGAACATGATCTCCTTCAGTGGGCTCCCAAGATTCACAGCAAATGATATTCTGAAAAGCTTAAGTTCTACAGAATCAATGGCAGCAGTCTTTCCACCATCAGCTTCTCCTGGCACAGCAGTTCTACCCACAGGAATAACAGTTTCAGTGAAAAAGATTGAACTTGAAACAAAGGAAATGAAGAAAGTCACAGAATTCGTAACGCAGATTGGCAATGCAAGGCACAAGAATTTGATAAGATTGTTAGGATTTTGCCACAACAAGCACATAGGTTATCTCTTGTACGGTTACTCATCCAATGGAAACTTAGCTGAGAAAACCAGTATGAAGAGGGATTGGTTGGCCAAGTACAAGCTTGTAGTTGGCATAGCTAGGGGACTTTGCTTCCTTCATCATGAATGTCACCCAACAATTCCTCATGGAGATCTGAAGTCAAGCAACACACTCATTGATGAAAACATGGAACCCCATTTGACTGAATTTGGCTTCAAATACCTGACAGGAATAGCTAAAGGCACATCTTCTGAAACAGTTTCACCTAGAAAAGCAGGTAAATTGTAACTTGCTATATCTTCTTTAGTTTAATCTGTTCCATGTTTAGGTTGTGTAAGCTTTACTTGCTACCACATATCAGACAAAGATAACTTTTCACAAGAAGTTAAAAGTTGAAAACAAGCCTGCAGCCTGTAATAATTCCGTTACTAAAAGTCCAAGCAAAAAGTTGCTGCTTGTCTTGAGTATTCTCAAGAGTATATTCTGCATTTGTACCAACAAGACTAGGAAAACTGATTTACTGTTTGAAAGCAACTATTCTTAGAAATACAAGTCACTGGTTCATCCTCAACCTCAACTTTTATTTAATACTTGATCAGATGAATTCAACACTCCAATGAAAGAGGAGCTCTATGCGGATATATACAGATTTGGAGAGATTATCCTGGAAATCTTGACCGATGGCAGACTTACAAATGCAGGAGAGACCATGCAACGCAAACCCCTAGACTTGATCCTAAGAGAAGTATTTTCTGACAATGAAGCTGGCTATAGTAGTTCTATTAAAGAAGAGATGAGACTAGTCGTCCAAGTTGCTATTTGTTGCACAAGAAGTAGACCATCCGAACGGCCATCAATGGAAGAGGCAGTCAAGCTTTTGTCAGGGTCAAAGTCACAGAAATACAGCAAGCTGATGAATCCAGATCATTACTGCCAAACTACAGATTAATGGAAAGTCATGGACATAACGAGTAGCTAGATACTAAGGGTGGTTGTTTGTATTTGATATTGTTGTTTGATAGTCACCAAAAAGGTTTCTCTGTAATGTATTGGTCTATATAAGTTTTTGCACTTTTAGCAGAAGTTTATGACCGAAAGATAAACTGATTCATGTCTCTTTTTCTTTCAGTACCATGGACCTGGAAAAAGTTTATCTAGTGCTGTGACTTCCCAGAATAACTGTTCAGTAATTTTTGCAGGGATCAAGAAATTTACGGGAAGGTTCAGTACTAACCTGTCTAAAGATGCATGTCTAAGATTACTTTTGAAGTTAAAGGTCGTTCTCTTTTTAAGACTAAAGGGCATTCGTAGTGCTAATCATTGGATAAATTAAAATGCTCAAACAGCACTTTTATCATTTAACCAAGCTTCAATCCTGAGGGGGGGGAAAAAAAAACTTAAAATTGCAGTAGCAACACTGACTACACAATTTGAAAAAGGAAATTGGATCTCTAGTCCGAGTTCTACTTGGCCAAAATCAAAATCCTCATTATTCTAAACTCCAAACAACCTTTCCAAGAAAACCTCAGGACTGACTACATTTACTCAACTCAGAGATTTCAACCTTTTCATGGAAAGGCAGGTTAAAGAGGTAATGCACTTTGTGCTTCAATTGAATGACCATGAAGATCACATCAGTGAGTGCTGTTAACAGTCTCATATTTAGATGTTGGTTAACTAACTCCAAGTAAACCAAGAAGGAAACAGGTCAGATTTCGTACACTTAACACAGAAAAAGTAAACACCTTTGAGATCTTTGGAAGCTGGAAACTCTAATAGCTCATCAGTATTACTGTATTAGACGTTATTAGCTGTTCTGCTTACGCTATTTTCACTTCTCTTTCCCGAGTCCAAAATGCCTCCAAACAGCCTCATCATATGGAACTTCAATCCATTAAAGATTTCATCTTTCTACTAACACTTCCAATTTCAGGCAACCCCATATCAATAAAACCACCAAAGACACGAACTTTGGTGGCTCGGTGGAGTGCAGATTGACATGTGCATGATGACCTGTGCCAGACCGACCCAACTTGACTTAAATTCAATAAGCTTGATTTGAGTTAACTGGAATTCGAGCCCGAGCTGTGCTCGAAATCCAAATCTCTAAAGTTTTAAATAAAATGATAATTTTAATTTAAAAAAAGAATGTTAACTAATTAGAAATTTGAAATAAATGTTAGTTATGATTAGAGATTAATTAGGAAATAAAAATGTGTAGAATTAGAAAGTTTTTAATTTTAATTTTTTTAAAATTTAAGTTTAAAAGTATAATTACTTTTATATATAGAGGGCTCTTAACTTTTAAGGAAATAAAAAAGCATTGAAATTTCAGCATTGACTCGACTTGACTTGGTTCCCATGTTGTTTGCTTTAAACTAGAAAAAAGTATGGCCAAGGCCAAACTCCCTCCTTTGATTGCCCAGTGGAACTACCTGAAAAGCTTCCATTGCATAGATTCTTTTCCTTTTCAACACTCAACTGTAAGATTATTCTGCGTAAGAAATTTCCCCGTTTCTGTCCTTTTGATTCTGTTTGTGTATCTGTAACTATGGGATGGTGACCATAAAGGACTAATCTTTAACAACAAAGTAACAACCTTTGAAGAAAAACAAGCATCGGGAATTTACCGGCTGGTTCAGACAGTGAGCTATGCCGGACGGTGAGGTCAGCTTCGAGGGTATTGTAGTTTCTGCCGTTGACACTAATACTAGTGCCACTGCTTCCTCTTCGATCACCGATGATGGAGAACCATCCGAACTGGAAGTTCAGAGTAGCGGGAAGGATCCAAGAAAAATTGCTAGAAAGTAAGTTCTTCCTATTTCCCTATAATGGGTTTGGTTGTTTTCTTGGTTTGGATGGCATTGTTGAATTCCTTGGTTGGTTGATGAGAGGCACGTGAACTAGACTAAACAATCATTCGATGAATTTCTTGATCATGGTTATTGTTATTATATTTACTTTATGCATGACTGGAGCTATGCAACTCAATGTTGGTGGGGGTGAAAACTGAAGGGAAAGATGCAAGCTTTTCTCGGTTCAGTTGCCGAAAATTTAAAATTTGCTTCACCAGAGCGTGGCAGGAGTTGTATTGACTTGATAGTTACGTATGTATTGCTGCACTTGGTAGAGATGTAAAAGGTTATGACGTTTTTATGTGCAGACTTGGCTGATTTTATTTGTACCTTAGGTATCAGTTGGATCTATGCAAGAAAGCATTAGAAGAGAACATAATCGTGTATTTAGAGACAGGCTGTGGCAAAACTCACATTGCCGTGCTTCTTATATACGAATTGGGTCACTTGATAAGGATACCACAGCGGAGGGTATGCGTCTTTCTTGCACCTACAAATGCCCTAGTTCATCAGGTAAGGTTTCTTTTTCTTATGGAATCCCACTTAATTTTGGATGATTTGCAGGGCAGTTTGATCTTACCTGCTTAGGTTTGATAATGTGCTTTGCAACCATCAATTTTGGGTCTTCTGATCTTTCTTTACCATATTCGTAAATTTAAATTTAAAAAAAGGAATACAGAGTTGTTGGTTTGAGAGTTGCATGGTGACCAATAGTAATGTTTGCTGATGGATTTTGACGAAATTGAGGTGTTAATTCTCAAACTTGACCTCTTTGTTGGCTACGATATTGAATAAAATGGAATTACTTTTGTAGCAAGCTAAAGTCATTGAAGAATCTACTGATTTCAAGGTTGGGGTACATTGTGGAAGATCCAACCAGTTGAAGAGCCACAGTGATTGGGAACAAGAGATTGAACAGCATGAGGTAGCTATTCAATTCAACATGCCTTAGTCTTGTTCAGGTTGTCCTATGATAAAGCATAGGTTACTTTGAAAGAATAAAAATTCAAAATCGGTGCATTGTTAGATACTACTCTATTAGGTTGATTTAGTTATCTGTTCTCTGCATTGCTAGATACAAAATTCCTTTGTTTCAGAAGAGAAAAGTGGAATACTTTTCTTTTATCCATTCTAGCCTTTTGCGAAATTGTTTGTTCTTGGAATGGAACTAACAACTACCATATCTGAACTTCATGATTGTTCTTTAATTTCATTTTGATCTGAAATTTTACAGGTTCTTGTCATGACGCCTCAGGTACTGCTGAGCAATTTAAGTCACAGTTTCATCAAGATGGACTTTATTGCTCTTCTAATATTTGATGAGTGTCACCATGCACAAACAAGAAGCAACCATCCTTATGCACAAATCATGAAAGTGGGTGGCTATATGAGCTCTTATTGGTACTTGTGCATGTTAACCTGCGTTAACCAAAGGCTACTGATTCTTCATTACTTTCTATCATGACAATTCTTTTAGGTCTTCTACAAGGACAAGGATATAAATCGTCCCCGCATATTCGGCATGACTGCATCTCCAGTTGTGGGAAAAGGTACTAGTATGCTTCTTATCATGGCAACAAAGCACATGGATATTAAGATGTCTGAAGTTACACTTTTTTACTTTTGGGGGATTCATTTGAAATGTTGCTATACATGAAAAGAAAAAAATCTGTGTCCTTGATGGCCACTGGATCTATGGTGCTTACACCTTATGTAGGGAGAGAAAGGAAATTAGACAGAGGATCAGTCTAAGATTAGATAGGTGTTTACACTTTATACTTCTTATGTGTGTGGTTATGTTGCTTATAGGTAAGATTATTGCTTCAGCAGCATATAGTTGTATGGTTTTTCTATTTCTTGAGAAAGTTATCTATCAGGTGGCTCTGGCCCATAGTGATGTCAACCTTAATTAAGTTTTTTCATGCATGTTTTGTCTTTCAGGTGCATCTAATCAAGGAAATTTGCCAAAGAGCATCAATAGTCTTGAAAATATGCTTGATGCCAAGGTAGGTTGTGTAACTGTCAGTTCAAGGTTTTATTATATTCAATGCTTGCTTTTCATTTTCTTAATTTAATGATTGTGTCAAACCTCTCTTATATAGTTATGGGGGCAGAGCTAGGAAAACAATTCACTGGGGGACAAATATAAAGATTATTGGGGGCAAAAGTTACAAATTTTTATTAGTATTGATCGTTCTACTAATTTTGTTAATCCTAGGCATGGATCCTAGGCTATGAGTGATCTAGCGTAAAAATGATCCTTATTGGTTGAGAGAGCAGTGAACCTGTGGAAGTACCTGAAGTTCTGCTAATTTAGGTGCTTTTTTCTTTTTTCATCCATGTTGATATGCACAATCAGCGCAGGGTTTTTTTTCTTTACAATTTAGTCCTTTTTTGGGCAAGTTTCTCATTTTTAGGTATGAAGGATTCTCTGTTACTACTCTTACATTGTTCAAACAGCTTGCCTGGCTATGTTCATGTTAGCCTAAATGGAGTCCATGTTGAATTTTCCCTAATGTTTCTTTACTTTATAACTTCCAATGTAGGAAGCTTGGTTTATCTATTGTTAATGAAACTTTGCAGAGTTGAGCAGAATATTCCAAAGCGTAACTTTTATCAACTACCAATTTTCGTTTCAGACTGGTTTTTGTGAGAAATGTTAAAGGTGTATACTTGCTACACATGCTCTTTATACTGGCTTCATAGATGTGCTAAAAAAATTTCTGCTGAAAAGAGGAGCTATCAAATCTCTGCTCCAAGATAGAACCATCCTCAAAAAATATTGCTGCATATCATGAATTGGCCTGTGATTTTATGTGTACATGAAGTTATCATCATTTTTTTGTTAAATTCAGGCTGAGAATTCTCATCATTGAAGGCTTTTAGCTATTCTTATTAAAAGTTGAAGGATATGCAAGATGGACAACATTTCTTGTCTACCTTGTTCTTTGTTTGTTTAGATGGATTTGAAACTGCATATAGCAGTATTTCACCTTGATTTGTTGAATATGTGTGTTATTAAATGTTGTTTGGTGTTGAAGCTCTGAAACTCATATCCTAACTGTGAAGAGGGATATGAGTTATGATTGGGATTCTCTTCATAGTTTGCTTCCACAATTGCCGGGCATGCAGTCAAGCTGAATTTTATATCTGTGGTAATTGTTGCTGATATTTCCGTTTGTAGGTTTATTCAGTTGAGCATAAGGAAGAGTTGGAGAAATACGTAGCATCTCCTACAATTAAAGTATATCCATATGGTCCTGCAGCACATGACGGAAATAGCCCCTTAATGGTTTACCGTACTAAACTGGGGGATATTAAGCAGCAGGTGCTTTATTGTTCTTGTTATGGTTTTTCAGTTCTTACAATTTTTGTTTTTTGATTCAGAATGTGTTTACATGCCACTTCTTTTTCAACTAGAGCAGTGCATATCAGACCTTGGAAACAAGGTGGATGATTATCAAATCATTAGAATCCGAAGAAAAGCTCTTAGACGGATGCATAGTAATATGATAACTTGTTTGGAGAAACTTGGCCTGTGGGGAGCAATACAGGTAAGTTCTTGTGGCATCATATCAAAATGTTTCTTTCTTATTGTCAAGAAACCATTGAACGTAGAAGTCTGAATTTATCAAGTGAATGGTTAATCTTAGTCATATGTACTAATTCCATTATACTTCCCCACAGAAGAAGGTGGGGCAGCAATTTAGAAAGTTTACACACATCATACCTAGTGTTATATTCATTTTAACATGGGACTACGTTTTTGTAACTTGAAGTTGAGTTTTGGTGTTGTCATTCTATTTGTTTCTTTGAGGACCAAATTTCTAGAAGTTTTATCTTGCATTCTGACTTTTAATATCTCCATTATTTGTATTGAAGGCCTGTAAAATACTTTCAAGTGGTGATGACTCCGAGAGGAATGCCTTAATGGAAGAAGGAGGGACTCCTTGCAATAGATATCTAGCTCAAGCAGCAGATTTGCTTTCTGCTGATTGCACAAAAGGTAAGAGGATATATTAATAGAAGAACTTTTGCAATCTGTTTACCTACTTGCATTATACTCTCCAATCTGGATTTTTTCCAGACTGTCAATGGGACCAGTGGTATGATATGATTGGGAAACCCAACAACCAGATGGTTGACATGTCCAACTCTATCAACTTATTAAAACTTGATCAAGAATGTAACTAAGCTCACTGGTATGGTAGTTTTCCTTATGGCTATGAGATTGAAGCCTAGGAGAGAGAACGATCTTTAGGATTGCATCCCTTGCCACCCCAACCAATTCGCTAGCCAGAGATTCTACAGCCCCATTAGGTCATGGTTGTCTTGGAAGAAAATATTAACGAGATAGCTATTCAAGCAAATTAAGAATGCTTCACTTTTGGTGTTTTTGGTCTTTCAAACGTCTACCAGCACTACAACAAGGATAGAATTTCAAGTTACTATAGGATCTCTGGGTCATATCAGCATTTTTCTTGCTGAAACTTTAACTTTGTCAGTGTAAGGCAGCATTAGCATGTACAAACTGTTAACTTTGAGTTTAGGAGTAAGGCAAGATATATTGAAGAATCAACTACTGTAGAAATCAAATTTGGTGGTTCATCCAGTATGGGGGTTGTCAAGCACATAATATGTGGAATCCAATTTGTTTGTTGACTCACTTATTGCATGAAATAAAAACAAATACTAATTGGCACTTTATGCTTAATTTTTCAATTTTAACATTCGAACCAACTTTATTGTCAACTTGTCTTGTTATTTATGTTCATCTTGTTGTGGATGTTCTTGTAGACGGCATTGCATTTGATCTATCACATGCAGAGGTTTTAAAGGAGCCCTTTTTCTCAACAAAGCTTTTACGCCTTATTGGAATTCTTTCGACTTTCAGGTTTGTGTGTTTATTCCTGTCTTTGCAAATCGATGTTAAACAATTTTAGGCTTCCAAAATATTAGGTTTTACCTTTATTCTTTTTAAACTACCTGTTGATTTAAATTTCATAAAATTTCCATACGTGATGTTTCATTCTTTGCGTGTTGACTTGGCCTTTTCTTTTCCCAGGGTACAACCAAAAATGAAATGTATAATATTTGTGAATAGGATTGTGACTGCAAGATCCTTGACATACATACTTCAAAATCTTAAATTTTTAGCATCATGGAAGTGTGATTTTCTTGTTGGAATTCACTCTGGACTAAAGAGTATGTCACGCAGGACCATGAACAACATTCTTGAAAATTTTCAGACTGGAAAGGTAAGACTCTGAATACTACTAAGGTATCAAATGTTGACAAGTCCTTAGAATTTACACATGTTGAAGTCACAAGAAATCAGGGAAGATTTCAGTCTCCCTAAATTACTCCTTATTAGGAGGCAGATTTGCCTCCTTACCTTATTTTGTATTTACTCCTAATTTAGAACATCATTCTATACTATGTATGGATGTAATATTGTATAGGAAGAAGATGAGAAAAACAACAAATAAAGAAGAAAGTTACCGTGGACGTAGGTTTCATTGACCGAACCACGTAAATCATTTGTGTTTATGTTCTGTTTTCCTTCTAAACCTTATGGTATCAGAGCAGGCTTCATCATCGTCTTCAATGGCCGACACTACCAGCGATAGCTTTGTTCCCTCTGAAGCTCTCGATTGTGAGAGGGAGGTGTCTTCTACTGTAAATCCAGCAATTATGGAATCATCATCCTTAACCTCTCGGTTGAAAAATTGAATGGGAAAAATTTCTGAGAGTGGCCTTAATCTACGCGGCTGGTGATTGATGGAAAGGGAAAATTAGGTTACATTACAGGAGAAACAAGGAAATCCACTACCGCGGACACGACGGCGTTGCAGCGATGGCAGTCCGAAAATTCGTTAGTCACCGCCTGGCTAGTGAATGCGATGCAACCCACCATCGAAAAAGTGTATCTGTTCTTGCCGACGACGCGCGACGTTTGGGAAATCGTGCGGAAACATACTTAGACGCTGAAAACTCCTCTCAACTATTTGAGATGAAGACTCGGTTGTGGGGACTGAAACAAAGAGAAAGAGAAGTGACTGATTATTACATGGAAATGGTTGGACTTTGGCAAGACCTCGACTTAAGTTCAAAGGAGGCATGGGAGTGTCCAAACGACAGTATACAGTACAAAACGACAGTATACAGTACAAGAAGAAGGTGGAAAATGAGCAAGCATTTGAGTTTGAAGATTTTGAATGAATTAATCTTCTTATTTAAAATCAGAATTCATTCAAAATCAGAATTGGTACATGATATATATTCACACTTCTACATAACTAAATAAGGAAACTATCACCTATAAAATAGTAAAACAATAAAGACTAATAACGACTGATTGCCTAATATCTACAAAATAGGAAACTAACTCCTAACTTTGAGGACTAAATATTTGACACTCCCCCTCAAGTTGGGTTGTACATGTTGTACATGCCCAGCTTGCTACATAATCTCTCAAAGTTAGGTCTTTGAAGAGCCTTCGTTACAATATCTGCACATTGCTCCCGAGTTGGAGTGTATATTGCTTGTACTTCAGAATTCTCTATCTTCTCTGCAATGAAATGTCAATCAATTGTAACATGCTTGGTTCGATCATGATGAACTGGATCCTTTACAATATTGATGGCTGCTTGGTTATCACATTTGAGCTTCAGTCTTTTCAAATTCTATACCCAATTTTGCCATTACTCGCTTGATCCATATCCCTTCACAAACTGTAACGGCAAGTACTCTTAGCTCTGATTTAGCACTGCTTTTGGAGACGACATATTGTTTTTTACTTCGCCAAGTCACAAGATATCTCCATACACAGGAACTATCAGAATTTAGGGTTTCAAGGTACCCTCTTTATTAAAACTTAATAGGATATATATACATAAAGAGTACAACATAGATTAAGAAACAAATCTCCTAATCCTTACTGAACTAGGAATCTAACCCTATCTGAGGAGGATCCCTTATTTTTAGGGATCCTA
>JANITX010000211.1:1612980-1645552 GCA_027564395.1 Erythroxylum ulei
CCATTTCAATCAACTCATTCACTTTACTCTCATAATCCATACAAATCTACTCAAATATCAAAGTCATCAAAACTAATTGATTCTTTTCTCATTAATTTCTTAAAGCACAATTTCATCTATAACACAATACATATACAAAAACACTCATTCAATTTCATTTAATATTTCTACATTCCACTAAAATATTGGGGTCTAACAGTGAGCATATCAGTAATTGTAAAAACTAAGCAAAAATTTTCGGGCTTAAATGTATGTAAGAAATGAAATAAGGATAAAGATGAAACAAGCTGTTAAAAGTAAATTCAGGCAGCTACTTTCGTTTTTGTTTTGTTTTGTCATATGGGTATTAAGAGGCTATACAAATAAAACTAAAAAAATTGTACAGGAATACAGCCAAAAACTATAGTTCTGAATTGAAACCTTTTGTAAAAACAAACCATTTTAGTAGATGATACATAATTTTGAAAAGGTAACACAAGTCTAATGATATTTCATTAGTATAATCACTAAATTATCTGATGACAATAACATCTGTTACTTATTTCTCTGTTGTACTTACATTTCTATAAGATGAACTAAAACTCAAAACTATATCATCTAGATAACAATTTTATCTTCTGAAGTTAATAGTATCACATACATCTTAAAGTGTACTTTAAAAACTGAAGCATTTTCATATGAATGAAAACCTGGAAAAGCTTAGTGACTAAATAAGAAGTTGTTAGACACTGTAGTACGATTGATGTGGAGGGTTCAGGCTAATAGGCTATTTGGAATATAGCGAATTGAATTCATTAACGAATTCAATTCAATTTCATTAATGAGATTGAATTAATTTCAATTTACACTGTTTGGAACAAATTCAGTAATATTAGAATTGAATTCAATTACACTGTTTGGAACAAATCCAGTAATATTAGAATTGAATTTAATTACACTGTTTGGAACAAATCCAATAATACTAGAATTGAATTCAATTATTTCATATGACACATTTATCCCTGACTAAAAAATAATGTTATTAACTAATAAACATTCACACTTACATAGAGCAACTTATAAACATTAATTTCATTATAAGTAATATCATCAAAAAAATTATTATTAAAATGAAAAGAAAAAATTTATTACAAATGATATCAGGCTAGACTGAGTTATGAAGATAATAGAAAACTATTATAATTTAGAAGCTTAAAAATGCATGAACAAGCAGTAGTTCTTTTGCGTTGATAACTACAAGGTACTATCAAATTTTGATATTTCACTCCAAATTTCATATAATATCATAACAAGTTTTAACATGTCTTCCTGTGATAAGGAGACATAAGATCGTTACATCAGAAAACTAAATAAAAAACATTCATACTTGCTTAGAGCAAGTTACATCATCTATAAAGTTCCACACTTAAATAAAGCAAACTATAAAACCTAACATCAACCCATCTGTGTAGACAACCAATCTAAACATAGTTCAATTGGACATGCAAAAAACATACCAATAAAGTTAGGATGCGTTACAAGCCAAGTAACTGCATCCAAGAGAGCACGCCTTCCAATCCTAATTCTTTCATTGCGTCAAATATTTCCTCCTCTTTTCTAACACGAGGGTTTGTGGCTACAATAGCTTGTGCAATTTCTTTCATTGCATTGGACATAACTTGTAATTCCGAAAACATGTGATCTTCCACTCGTGCTTTTCTTTTCCTACCCGTGTTAGATGGTTTTGACACTGAAGGTGTTGATGATGAGGGAGCTTGAGTTGTTGGTGTTGTATAAATGTGTAAGAGAATGTTATTCATCATAATAATCATCTA
Organism: Erythroxylum ulei; assembly: GCA_027564395.1. Classification (NCBI taxonomy): domain Eukaryota; kingdom Viridiplantae; phylum Streptophyta; class Magnoliopsida; order Malpighiales; family Erythroxylaceae; genus Erythroxylum; species Erythroxylum ulei. The sequence goes on from JANITX010000211.1 coordinate 1,614,795, forward strand.
GAACGATGGATCACTTCTATAAGTACTGAAAAAGTTTTTGGATAATGCATATATTGGTTTGGACCATGAGTTAATTTGATTAAGATAAAATCAAAGGTTTTTCTTATACCAATTTTAAAGCAATGAACATGTTAAGGGATAAGAGTGGAGAACTAGTGATGAGGAGAAACCATGCATTAGTTAGATCTTACTTTGTATAAAATAAATAACTTGGTTGATTATAAAATCAATAAGAATATACAATAGGACAAACAAAGTTAAATGACGAATCAATATAAGGTGGACTATGATGTAAAATCGTCCAATTATTCATGTAAGACATTTTGTTATTACATCTACACGGTGATTAAAACAATTCGGTGACATTTTAAAAAGAATGCTCAATTTGTTCTAGGAACAACAATAGATGTTCTTCATGTCTTTTGAGCTTCATTTTAGACTAGTTTCTACTTGGCAGATTTGTAGAAATGAGTAGCATAAGCTGTGAATTGTTTGCAGTGCTTGTTGCTATCTTCAATAAAAAATTTTAGACAACAAACAAAACTTGGAACAAAGCACAAACTGGAATTTATTGTGTAGCCTAAGATTTATTTTAGAATTTGATTTAGGGAACTACAGGATCATTATACTTGCATCACTGATAAGAACATATCAAGTTTCTAACAAAGCCGCATTTCATGGAGTAATGATGTAACTTGCAGAGTTTGGTTTGTCGTCAGTACATTTACAACTATAAAGGAAACAACAAACGGGACTCTTTACATGACTATTCTTCGATTGCTTGAAATGCATCTAGAAGTTATGTTCGCTATCAATTACTAAGATTTGCATAAAGATGGTGGCCTTAGTGGCAATCCAATCAGATTAAGCAATCATATGCCTACAACATTAAAGAAAAGTAGAACAACATTTGATGACTTCAACCTAACTACTAACAAGAAGCGGTAAAGAAAAGGATGTCCAATCTTCACCATCGACAGTCTCTAAATTACAAGCTCAATACCCAACAAAACCCATAATCAGTTCTAACCTATCAAACCATTTCAAGGTCCAACAATAAACATCAAACAGAGCTTGTTCAGAAAATCCAAGAACTTACCAGAAAAACGTGATACGTGCGTTGCTGGTGATGTAGATGTGCTGTCGTGTGGACGTTGCTGGTGATGGCTCGGTGTTGTTGCGTGGACGTGGGAGAAGAGTAGCGTTGGTGATGCGTGGCTGCTGTTGGGAGACTGGGTCGGTGCTGTTGTGTGGACGTGGGAGAAGAGCAGCGTAGGTGATGCGAGTTTGGGTTGGAGGCTGCTGTTGGGAGATGTCGTCTGGTGTAAGGTTGGAGATGTGAGATTGGGAGTGAAAAACAGAAGAGGAGGCTTTTGGGTTGAATTCACGTGAATTCAATTTGTTAAGAAGGTAAGATTTCAACCCACACACGATTTCAATTCACGCCCCTTTTTAAGTTCCAAACTGATGAATTGAATTCAATCCCATTCAATTCAGAGTCTTCCAAACAGGCCGTAAATGTTCTTATCTTAAAAGTTTTGAATATCTTATTAAATAGATCTTTTGAGTTATTCATATTTATTTTAATTAGGTTCTTGAAATTAGGTTATCAATTTCATTCGATGTTTGTAGATTCAAATGGGGTCATTTTTTAGCATCAATAACAATGAGGGATCACTAAAATCTTCAAGAAATATATGACTGCTAACGTTGGTTTCTGCGGATGCAAAGATAGCCGCAGGCAGGAAGTTTGAACCAGAGACTGGCAGTGGCAGAGGTATGTTAGTCATTTATTAATTATTACAAACAGTTGAGTTCTGACTCAAAGCTCAAACTCAATCCAAACCATCCTTCTCCTTCTCTTTTATATCAAATTCTTAAAACAGTTCAAATCCAACACAAAACTGGCCTTCTCTTTCTGGTACTCTCGCCTACGCTCCTCTTCAAGAGCAGCTTACACCAATCTCCGTAACCTCTATTCTCGCTCTCCCACACCCATGTATCCAATAGCCACCGCCAGTGAAGAAAAGTCACTTCCTCTGTGGTCCAGGTCTCTGCTTCCTGTAGCTCTAGCAGTCTCTGCTGGATCGCTTGCCTTTCAGTTCAAGACTCCACCATCCCTCTGTGACGCCTCAGATCTCGATACTCTGTTCGTTTTCACTTGTTGCTCTTTTTGTTTTGTTTTCTTATAATGTGTTGTGACTCGTTTTTCTTTTGCTTATGATATACTTGTAGAGGTAAGAGTACTGGGGGCAAAGGCACCCCTGACTTTGTGGTAAAGGGTTCTCACAGTAAGGTCCCGCAGGAGCTTATTGATGAATTGAAAGATATCTGTCAGGTATGGTCTCTCTGTTTATTCTTTGAACGGTTTAAAGTTCCTTGTCTTTTGTAAAGTTGGTCTTATTAGGAATCTGAGATTATAGTATTTCGCTTTAAGCAACAGTCGAAAAGGAAATCTGTTCTAAGATTTAGTAATCTTCTTTTCTTCGTTCTCTTCTTATTCCTACGAAGTTTCGGCAATCAAACAGCAAAACGCATTTGTGGTCTTTAACATTTTAACTTAGTAGAAGTGCATAATAATATATATGCTAGATGCTAGATGCTATTAGGTTATTTGGTTGGAGTCCTTTTCTAAATGCTCTCTGACAGTGTTAGTCTATCAGGATAACCTTACAGAAGATTATGATGAGAGGTACTTCCATGGAAAACCACAGAACAGCTTTCATAAAGCTGTTAATATACCTGATATTGTTGTTTTTCCAAGGTAAGGGTGATTCTGGGCCTTGGTTTTTCTTCCTTTCCTTTAGACAATATTTGATATTCAAATTACTTCAACGATATTTTTATCATTGGGATGACTATCTTAGCTATTACGTAGAGTTATGCCCGTATTTCTTTTCTGATGAAAAATGATGTCCCCATTCGATAGAAATGCAAGATAACTTATATATTCTACATGCAGGTCAGAAGAGGAGGTTTCCAAGATTGTCAAATCATGTGATAAGCATAAGGTCGCTCCCATCTCCAATGATGTTTACAAAATAAATACCAACCTTCTTCCAGCAAGGATTATGCTTTCCATTTTAATAGATATCACTTGGCCTCCACTTTTAAATGTGGTACTTATTTATGATATGACTATGATTCCACTAGATTGGGAATCTAATTACCAGCAATTGAGATGACATCTCTCTCTTTTCGTGTTTAATATCATCGATGTTGAAAGGTCTGCCATCTCAAGCAATTGTATTTTTTCTATTCAGATACCTATTGTGCCATATGGTGGAGCTACGTCAATTGAGGGTCACACTTTATCTCCTCATGGTGGTGTTTGCATTGACATGTCACTGATGAAGGTCTGCATATGTGTTTCTTTTTGTTGTAAATTTTTAAAGACTTCCTTTTTTTTCTTTTGTAGACAGTTATCTTTTCAGTTATTTCAATTGGATTCTTTAGTATATTGACTAGCAACTAACTTAAGAACGGAGGTATATCTGCGTAACATCTAAATGTTTGAACAATGATACAAACTTTGGGGAGAATACATAAATGACATGTTTACTCAAAGTTGAAACCTTTCGATCAATAAATTCTTCTACCTTGCTGATATAGTAAAATTATTGAACTGATTTCGTAACTGCATCGTGCACATTTATATTATTGTGAATGTTTTTCTACCTTATTATTCTACTGCTTTCCTTGTTGACCTTTTAGAGTGTGAAAGCCTTACACTTAGAGGATATGGATGTGGTTGTTGAGCCTGGAATTGGGTGGATGGAGCTTAATGAGTACTTGGAACCTTATGGTCTATTTTTTCCTCTTGATCCAGGTGAAACACGCCCTTCAAATTTCATTTACTGAGATTCATTTATTTATTTAATTATAGAATCTTATGCTCTATTACCAAGGAAGGAAAATAAGGTTTAGGTACTTGACTTGTTTTAGTTGTTTACATACTTGATACTTACATAATGTCAATTTGGCGATCCAATTTTATTGCAGTTTTATTTTACTGCGAAACAACTCAATATTGGACCTTAAATAAATCATATAGTTACTTTTGTCGGTTTCACAATTACTATAATTTCTTAAACATGTTAGCAAGCAGGGCCTGGTGCAACCATTGGGGGAATGTGCGCAACACGGTGCTCTGGATCTTTAGCTGTGAGGTAGTTTGCTAGTGTTCTTGCTTTATTTTATATTATTGTTCGTTTACTACATGTTCTTTCGCTGTACAAAATTGAAAGTTGATTGCATAATTCCTTCTGCTGAACTAGATGATATCGTGACATCCAATTTTGTTGACACTTGTTTTAAACACTGGATAATCTTACTCTTCTTAAGACCTGGTGTCCAGAATTTTGCCTGATATGGCCTACCAGATACGTCTTCTTTGGAGGCTTCATTATGCGGGCTATTTTACCATGAAATGTAGACAATTTTTCGATTTCCTTTTGATAGAACAGTTTAAGCGAAAGCAATTAACTTTCTGACATAAAATAGCTGGGTATCAACTGCTTTGTGGTTCATTTTAGATAAGAACTCAAATTCATTTGAGCTTCACAATCTTCTACTAGGCTGCTTGATGTAGGACAGAAAGAATATACCACGGCCAGATAAAAAAATGAGATACAAATTAGAGCTGTTGGAATTATTTTAATTTTTATGTTTAATTTTAGTATTGGAAAAAATAAGAAGAAAAGGATGGATTTAGGAATCACTCCCACAACTTGCAACAAGAACTAGGAGTCTTAAAAATTTAGAAGAAATAAAATTATTAGACTTGCACCAATAGGTCCTTATCAGAATTTAGGGTTTCAGGGTGTCTTCTTTATTGAAACTTAATAGGATATATATACATAATGAGTACAACATAGATTAGGAAACAAATCTCCTAATCCTTACTGAACTAGGAATCTAACCCTATCTGAGGAGGATCCCTTATTTTTAGGGATCCTAATACATATCCCATATCTGATATTTATCTCCTATATTTGATATTTATCTAATACAGTATCTACAACATAGATTCTCACTGGAACAATAACCTGTAGTTGATCTGCTATCTATCTGACTCCTTGCCCAGTCTGCATCAGAGTACAACATTACATTTCGGTAGTCAGTCTTTTTAAATAGTAACCCCTTTCCAGGAGTCCTCTTTAGATACCTGAGAATCTGGTATACTGCCTCCATGTGTTCTTCCATCGGATTGTTCATGAACTAACTAACTGTGCTCACTGCAAAACCAATGTCTGGTCGAGTATGGGAAAGATGGATGAGTTTCCCTACCAGACGTTGGTATCTCCCTTTATCCACTGGGACTCCTTCACCCCCGAGCTTTCCTTGATCGGGCCACTTCCATTCCTAGAAAGTACCGAAGAGGACCAAGATCTTTGACTTCAAAATCTTCAGCCATGCCTGTTTGATCCTTGCTATCTCTTCTATATCATTTCCAGTTAGAATGATGTCATCCACATAGACAATAAGTACAACCAACTTATTTACTGAGGAACGCTTCGCAAATAACGTGTGATCAGCTTGGCATTGGGTAAAACCATGTCCTTTTACTGACTTTGAGAATCGTCCAAATCATGCTCTTGGAGATTGCTTCAACCCATATAAAGACTTCAATAGTTTACACACCTTTCCGCTGCGATGATTCTTTTGGATCCCAAATGGAATCTCCATGTAGACCTCCTCTTTGAGATTCCCATTTAGAAATGCATTAGTGATATCCAATTGATGAAGTGACCAGTCTAAGTTTGTAGCCAAGGACAGAAGTATCCGAATAGTATTAAGTTTCGCAATTGGATCAAACGTCTCTTGATAATCAATTCCATAGGATTGGGTGAAACCTTGGGCAACCAACCGCGCCGTAAGCCTTTCAATGCTTCCATCTGCCTTGTGCTTCACAGTGAATACCCATTTGCAACATATTGCTTTCTTTCCTGGTGGAAGATCTGTAATAGACCATGTACCATTTCTTTCCAATGCACTAATCACCTCTTGAATTGCTTGTTTCCAACCTGGATGACCAAGGGCCTCTTGAATATTAGCTGGAGTTCGAACTTCATCCAGTCTTGGGAGAAAGGCTTGATAAGTCCCTGACAGATTCCCAGAGGAAATAAAATGTTTAATTGGATGTTGAGTACATGTCGGAGTACCTTTCCTTAGGGCAATGGGCAGTTCCAAATCTTCTTCTGTTTGAATCTCCTGTTCTTGCTCATTCTTTCCTCCTGTGTGAGTTTCCACAGTTGTTGGATCTGCTTCAGAATCTTGGACAGGTGTGAAATGTGTCATGAGCTCAACCTCCTTCTGAGCTTCCCTCTACTTTCTTGAGTAAACCTGTAGTTCCTAGTTGTTGATTGAGGTGCAGGTTTGTTCGGACATATTGGTGAAGATGACAAATTAGGTACACAGGGAATCGACTCACAAGTTCGATTCAAGGAGGGATGTTCAAACGTAGATTGACTTGGAAACGTAGGCTGACCTGGAATAGATTTTGAGTTTGGTGGCTGATGACTTGGAGCAAGCGGGGAATTTTGTTCAAGCAAGGAATCCCAACTCCAAGATTGAAATTCTGCTGTGGTCTCCCCCTGAATTTCAGTCTTGGAAAAGAAAGAACTGTTTTCAAAGAATGTAACATCCATGGTTTCAAACATTCTCCGAGTAGTGGGACAAAATCATTTATATCCCTTTTTGTTTGTGGAGTAACCAATAAAGACACACTTTGTGGATCATGGATCAAGTTTGCTTCTATTGTGTGGATAGACATGAACAAAGGTTGAGCATCCAAATACCTTTGGAGGCAGATTGGATAATAGAAACCGGGCATGAGGAAAGAGATTAATAAGGACTTGGCGAGGTGTTTGAAATTGAAGAACTCGAGATGGTAGCCTATTGATGAGATATGCCAAAGTAAGGATAGCTTCCCCCCATAAGTATTTTGGTACATTAGTGGAGAACATAATGGAGCGGGCTACTTCCAACAAATGTCTATTTTTCCTCTCCGTGACCCCATTTTGTTGCGGTGTATTGACACATGAACTTACTTGGACTATCCTTTTGAGGACTAAATTGGAAATCAGGGAATATTTCAGTCTCCCTAAATTACTCCTTATTAGGAGGCAGATTTGCCTCACCTTATTTTGTATTTACTCTTAATTTAGAACATGATTGTATACTATATATGGATGTAATATTGTACAGGAAGAAGATGAGAAAAACAACAAATAAGGAAGAAAGTTATCATGGACGTAGGTCTCATTGACTGAACCACGTAAATCATCTGTGTTTATTTTCTGTTTTCCTTCTAAACCACAACACATATTCGCCAGTTGCAGTTGGATGCTCTGAAATGCAATTCGGCCAACTTTGTTGAACTGTTGAAAGAGTATGAGGTATACTGCACCAGAATTGGAAATTTAATCTGTTAACTTTAACATCCAGGGGAGTGGTTTTTTTTTCTCCAGGAAATGGAAGTTCCCTGACTTTAGTTACAGTAGCACTCTAGGTGCCTGAAGCTTCCTTGAATACACGATTGTTCCCAATATAATGGTTGAATCAATCTCCTACATTATCAGTCAATCCTGTAACTATTTAAATCATTCAAATATAAACCTCCTTTTAAGGATGAAATGGTTGATCTACATCTAGTGATCTTATGGAACTTAAGTTTTTATGGTTTTGGATTAGATTTATTAGTAGTGTAGTCAGGTTGATGAGTAATTAGCTGATGATTAGGATTGAAGACAACTCATATCATGATCGCCTGGTTATTGCAAGAGAAGCAGAATTAGGGAATTGTGGATACTCCTTGTTGGCAACAATAATTAAAACAGATGAAAACACTAGTAAAAACTGAAACTTTAATCAGAAGTTGTAACTCTGCAGCTCTGGGATGTTTAAGATTTTAGAGAGAAGAACTATAAAATTTTATGTTATTTTGGTATCATTTGAAGCCCTTTGAATCTTCTGTGGAGTTCCTTTATCCGTGCTTCTTATGCATGTGATCCTTTGTCATAAAGCTTGATTCAGCTCCTGCGATTTCACAAATATGCAGTTGAATTTACTAGTTGCAACCAAAGTTGGTGAAGAAGGACTCGATATTCAGACATGCTGCCTTGTGATACGTTTTGATCTACCAGAAACTGTTGCTAGCTTTATACAATCAAGAGGTCGTGCGAGAATGCCACAATCTGAATATGCCTTTTTGGTAGACAGGTACTTCTTATGTATGTTAATCTACTAATCTGCAGCACCCCACTTTCTTTTTACTTTTTTAATATGCCAGAATAATTGGTCTTTATATTGCAGTGGGATCCAGGGGGAGCTAAATTTAATAGAAAGTTTTAAAAGGCAAGAATTTTGCATGAATATGGAAATTTCTGCCAGAACATCTGAGGAGAAATTCGTTAGTCTTGAGGAAAGAGTTTATAGAGTTGATGCATCTGGTGCTTGTGTGACTGCTGGATATAGCATTTCATTGCTTCACCATTATTGTTCAAAGCTTCCCCATGATGAGTATGTTGCTGATCTAACTAGTCACCATTTTATTACCTAGTAGTTTACTTATCTTTCTATACTTCTGCTGATACTGTTCATCTATTTTTCAGATATTTTGACCCCAAACCAAAATTCTTCTATTTTGACGATTTAGGAGGAACTGTCTGCCACATAGTATTACCCTCCAATGCCCCAATTCATCAAGTTGTTGGTACACCACAGATTTCAATTGAAGCTGCAAAAAAAGAAGCTTGTCTCAAAGCTGTTCAAGAATTGCATGAACTGGGTGTGTTAAGCGACTTTCTTTTGCCAGAGCAAGAAGATATAGATGAGTCCAAAGCAGTTCCTTTTTCTGAAAGCTCTGAAGGTTAAATACAGTAAAACTACTGTAGTAACTTCTGCTTTGTCAGTTCTATGAACTAATTGGCTTATGTCTGTCAGTAGATGAAGATTTGCGAGGAGAACTGCATGAGATGTTAGTCCCTGCTGTTCTGAAGGAATCCTGGACTAATCTGGAGAATTCAATCCATCTTAATGCATACCATATAGAATTTCTTCCCAGCCCTGTGGACCGGACGTATAAGATGTTTGGTCTGTTTGTCAAGTCACCTCTCCCACAAGAGGCTGAGAGATTGGAACTTCATCTTCACCTGGCTCGTGGTAGATCTGTAGAAACAAAGTTTGTTGCTAAGGGGCTTTATGCATTTAGTAAAGATGAGGTAAAATGTAATTTTGTAGTTAGATTTATGATTAAACATATTTCTTAATAATCATATGTTTTACATGTACAGATTTTGTGGGCACAGAATTTTCAAGAAATGTTTCTGAAGGTCATTCTTGACAGACCTAAATTTTCTCAAGAATCTGTTCTTCTGGGGAAGAATGTATGTTATAAATCAAGCCCAACTTTCTACCTGTTGCTTCCCATGATTAAACATGAAGGTCAAAATAAAATGATGGTGGATTGGGAAATTCTTAGAAGATGTTTGTTGTCTCCTGTATTCAGAAGTCCAACTGAATTCAGGGACAAGGAAATTTCTCTTCCAGAAGGTCATTTGCAACTTGCTAATGGCTGCAGAAGCATCTGTGACATTAAAAATAGTTTAGTATATGCTGCATATAAGCAAAAATTTTTCTTCATTACTAACATTGTTCCGGAAAAGAATGGTCACAGCCCATACAAAGGTTCAAGTTATTTGGAGCATATGATTAACACGTAAGTAACTTAGACTTTTGGAGCTCTAACTCTTTGAGTTATATATATTTTTTAATTTTCCTTCCAAACTCTCGTAAAATTTCATTGTTGTCCCTTCTTTCTGCTTGCTTTTAATGAAGTTTCTGCCACATCTCTATTAACTTCAATACATCCATTAAGTCTGATCATCATTTTCTATTGTTTCTGATTTGACATTAGGTTTGGCATTCATCTCAAACATCCCAAGCAACCTCTTGCGCAGGCAAAACCACTCTTCTCTTTGCGCAACTTGCTACGAAATCGAAGACTAGAGGATTCAGGTAATTTTGAAGTATTTTCTCTTCTATGGGCAGTTTTCAGCATAGTAAATGAACAATTGTTTAGCTCAATTTATCTGCTAACTTGGAGATTTTGTGTGTGGTTAAAGTAGAATCACAGGAACTGGACGAGTACTTCATTGAGTTGCCCCTTGAACTTTGTGAGTTGAAGATAATGGGATTCTCTAAAGATATTGGGAGTTCAATTTCCCTTTTACCATCAATCATGCATCGTCTTGAAAACTTACTTGTGGCAATTGAACTCAAGTGCTTATTGACCGCTTCATTTCCAGAGGCAACTGCAGTTACTGCTAATAGGGTAATGATTTGGTTCATTAATAGTTTAAGTCGTTTCATTTATATAAACTAATTTGATTGACACATAAGTGACCTATTGGTGACTAATAGCTCTAATGCATAGATTCTAGAAGCACTCACAACAGAGAAGTGTCAGGAGCGGCTTTCTCTTGAGAGGCTAGAGACTCTCGGTGACTCTTTCCTCAAATTTGCAGTCAGCCGTTATCTTTTTCTTCAGTATGATACTTTTGATGAAGGAGAGCTAACACGGAAGCGCTCTAATGCTGTCAATAATGCCAATTTATTCAAGCTAGCTCGTCAAAAGAACTTGGAGGTATGGCTGATTTTGGAGAACGATTCTCAGTCTCCATATTATTTTGTCCTGATCCTTTTATTTCTCAAGTGGAAATCTACAAATATTGCATGGTAATGCTAAGTGGTAGATCAAGTGCTCATGTCTCGTATCGTAGAAGTTATTAGACTGGCCTTCATAGAGTTATATTAACAAGATTTGATATCCGAAGTGGAGAATCGTGGGGATTGACAATGTGAAGAGAATGTAGCTGCTCTCTCACGAGGTTCCATATTTGTCCACCCAATTCCTATTGTGTTGATAAAGTTTTAACTAGTTACTTCTTGGAAGCCCTCTTCGTATTCAGTTTTTTCTGTATTTAATAATTCTAGCCTGGTGAATGCATTCTTTCCATCGAAAAGTAAATATATGTTCTGTTCCACGTTAAACTAGTTAGAAGCATTACCCCTTTCAGGTATATATACGTGATATGCCTTTTGATCCAAGCCAATTCTTTGCTCTTGGTCGTCCTTGCCCTATAATTTGCACCAAGGAATTGGAAGGTAGCGTCCATGCCCAACATGGATGCCTCACAGCAGGTCAACGAAATGCTACTGAAGTCAGATGCAGTAAGGGTCATCACTGGCTGTATAAGAAAACTATTGCCGATGTGGTGGAAGCTCTTGTTGGGGCATTTATTGTGGATAGTGGCTTCAAGGCTGCAATAGCATTTCTTAGATGGATTGGCATCAAAGTAGATTATGAAAATGATCAAGTTATGAAGGCATGTTTAGCAAGCAGTAGCTACATTTCACTTACTCCATCAATGGATGTTGTTGCTCTCGAAAATATGTTGGGACATCAGTTTGTCCATAGAGGTCTACTCCTACAAGCATTTGTCCATCCTTCTTATGGTAAGCATGGAGGAGGCTGCTATCAGGTTTGTGCTCATTAGCATTTGTGATCACAGCTAACATGTCTCTTCTTAATGATTCCTTCTAGACTACCTTCTAATGCTGCAATTTCCTGTTCTTAATTTGGCCAGAGGTTGGAGTTTCTAGGAGATGCAGTCTTGGATTACTTAATCACGTCATATTTGTTCTCGGTTTATACAAAGTTGAAGCCTGGTCACTTGACAGATCTAAGATCAGCGTTGGTGAATAACAGGGCATTTGCTAATATTGCTGTTGCTCAGTCTTTTCACAAGTTTCTTATCTGTGATTCCTATAGCCTCTCTGATGCCATAAGAAAATATGTGGAGTTCGTCAAAACACCTGCAGCAGAAAGGCTTCTCCTTGAAGGCCCAAAATGTCCAAAGGTAGACTTTAGATTATCTTATTGTTCCAAATTTTCATTCATCATGCATTAATTGGTTTCCTACAGTTAAATGTTCATGTAATTTAAGTTGTTTCTTACAAAGTACTAAGCCTGCACTTGGATGAATTGCTCACGACTCATTCTCCTTCTGAAGCCATTAAACAACTGTGTGCATTATCATGTGGTAATAGTTGGGGAGAATGTTGGAACGAATTGCAAAGAGAAAGGAAACCACCCGAGAGAGTTGTTTGACATTCATTTCTGCCACTTGCATTCATCAAATTATTCCTGATATGATTGTAAGAAACATGTTCAATATTCCTGGTGGACCTTGAAACAAAAAGGCAATTAGAAGTGCAAATTCTGTCACTGTAAAGCAAAGATAAAGAATTTATCAATAAATTCTTGTAACATAGTTAATCTCTGAAATATATCTTGTTTAGACCATATTCCTAAATAGAGGCAAATTTTCTTGAGCTTCAAAATCAGATTAAATTTGTGAAGTTAAATTGGTTATTATTTATTCTGCTCTTCCTCAGTCATACGGTCCCAATCCTCTTTGTCAAAGCAGGACTAGTGAGGTAGGGAAAACAAACTGAAGAGATAGGCTATACAAAACGAAAGGAACTTCTGGACCTTGTTAATGATAATGGAGATGATATGGACCTTACAGTTGTTATGATTTAGCTATGATTCAAGATAAAGAAGCTCTGGAATTTTTGTTGCAACTGTTTTCTGTCGAATAATTCATGCTATTGAACAATGCTGGCTTGCACAATCCTGTTTTTCTTTGTCGGTATGTGGTGCCAATGAGAAGAAACATCTTTGCATCTTTCTTCCAGAATACTGAGATCTCTTCTGCAAATATGCAAGCTGTTTATACTTTGCATTCTATCATGTCAAATTGATTTCTTTTTTGCAGCTTCTGAAGGGTTCTGAAAATATGTGATCTTTATTGATTCAGGTGCTTGGTGACTTAGTAGAGTCTTGTCTAGGCGCCATTCTACTTGAAACGGGATTTGATCTGAACTGCATTTGGACGATGATGCTTTCCTTCTTCGATTCAATCTTGGACTTCTCTGATCTGCAGTTACATCCCGTTAGGGAGCTACAAGAACTATGCCAATCTCGTAATTGGGATTTACAGTTCCCTACACAAAAGAAAGGCAGAACTTTTATGGTTGAAGCAAAAGTGAGTAGCAGTGATGTGTGTGTATCTGCTTCTGCAAGCAATTCAAATAAAAAAGAGGCTATTAGAACTGCTGCAGAACAAGTATTAGTCAAGTTGAAGGTGAGATTTCTTCATGAATCTTCATAACCTGCAGTATTAATCTTTTGAACTGGAATGCTTCGTGTGGACTCGTGCATTTTTTTTGTCTACCTATAAGTATAATTGATGACGAAATATGCAGTAGTAGAACGTATCCGGTATGGTAGGAATCATCTAACTTTGAGCTGACATCATACAAGGAGAGTGATTGCTATAGTGAGATTTATAAAAAGGAATTATTAGTGAAAGTAGTTATGTTAAAAACTTACACACTCAGTCATTTCCCGTGGTGAGTATTGAACAGTTAAAATGATCAACTTTGTCATATTGGTTGGTTGTTGTCCTTTGACATGCAGGATGAAGGCTACACTCTCAAGTCTGATTATTTGGAAGAAATTTTAAGGTCTAGCTGCAAGATGGAACCAAAATTGATTGGATATGATGAAAATCCTGTCGATGTTAGTGTTGCTGCTGCCGAGCCTGAAAAGTTGAAGGTTGAAGAACATTTTGGCAGCAACTCTGCTACTGATAATGAAAGCTTGAAGGTCAAAGAACATTGTTGCAGCAAGTTCAGCCCCAATATTAACGAAGTTAATCAACTTATTAATATTGGCGAGTCGTGCTCTATACCAGGTAGCAAACCAACCCCATCTACGCCAGATTTAGTAGGAGAGCAGCTTAGTGACAGCATTAGCACAGGTTCCCAAATTAAAGGTTTGTAAAAGTTGTCAGAAGTGCAGGATGTGAGAAAAAAATGGAATTTCAAGAATTACCTTTTGATCATTCAGGTTCGCCTCATCATGGAACAGCGCGATCTCGTCTGTTTGAAATTTGTGCTGCTAACTGTTGGAACCCGCCATCATTTGAATGCTGCTCTGAGGAAGGACCAGGCCATCTGAAATCGTAAGTCTACGATCTCTGTCTGCTAAAGTCAGAACTTTTTATATCAGTTGAAATTAGGCAACTTTTAACTATAACTGAAAACTACAGAGCAATCAAAGCGCTTCATGTCCTTGTTCTTTTAGCCTTTCACTCTGGTTTTGTGATACTGATTGCTTAAGTCCAATCACCATGCAGTTTCACATATAAGGTTCTTCTGGAAATCGAAGCTGTTACGTGTTTCCTTCTGGAATGCTTCGGATCGCCAAGCACGAAAAAGAAGGCTGCAGCTGAGCACGCGGCAGAAGCTGCACTTTGGTACTTGGAACATGAAGGCTACTTACTTTGAGACCAATTGACATTAACATTTTACTTATTCAACTTAAGTAGGCAAAGTTATCTGGAGGTCAAATTGATCTCCATGTTCCTTGATGATCTCAGTAGTTTAAGCTGTGTACTGAATATTTATTAGCTATGGTAAATTTTGTATGTCAATTATAATCTTTTGTTTTGTGCTAAAGCCAGTTTTGGCCTACCATAGCAAAAGATGTAGAGCTTTGTCCATAATGAAAACTTCATCATGTCTTATACAAATTGATCAAACCTAGGGTTGGCAAACCAGCCCGGGCTCTACCTAAACTCTAAAACGATGTCGCTTGATCAAATTCGGGTTGTTTGACTGCTTGTGTCGGGTTTAAACCGAACCGTCTGAGCTTAATCAAGCCTAGAGTTGAGTTTGACCAAAAAAAGTTGACTCATTGCTATCCCAAATTTAACAATGAGGCTTCTATAGCAAACTTGTCTTTAAAAACAAATCTTACATCCAAACTTGAGCTATTACTGTTAGAGGTTGCAAAGAAAATTTGGTTTAGCTTAATATAAGCTAAGTAAACAAGGTAAATTTGGTTTAATTGATTTTGAACTTACTAATTTTTTTAAGTTCGATTAATTACAAAAATAAGTCGGTCTAATTTAAAGTTAATAAATTTAATTAAGTTTAATTAGACATAAAGACTTAAGCTCTGAGTTAAATTTTACTTTTTTTCAATCTTAAATTTGGAAATATTTTTTAAATTCACTTTCAATTTCGACCTAATCTATTCTTATTAAATATTAAAATATCAAATACACGATTTAAGGAGTATTATAATATATATTAATTTATTTCTTAAGTTATTTAAAATATAATGATTGCAAGATTCTGCTGTTATAAAAAAATCATCAATTGGCAATTTCACAAATCTATACAACCTAAAATAAATAAATAAATACAAATAAAAATTAAACAGAAAGAAAAAGGAAAGTAAACAGAGGCCCATTGGGCCAGAAGGGGCCCATGATTAATAAAGCACGTTCCAAGGCGAGATGGTCACGTGCCCATCATCTTCCCGCGAAATCTTCCCGCCAATAGCCTCAACTTCCGTCCATATCTCTCTGTATTTTCCTTCTCTCCCATTTCGACTCAGAGAGAGAGAGAGAGAGAGAGAGCGCCATGTCTGGGTGGGACGAAGGAGCAGTTTACTACAGCGATCAGGCGCAGTATCCGGAATCTGGCGCCGAGGACGGTGCTCCCAGCCGCCACACAATCCTCCGGAAGTTCAAGGAATTCATCCGAAGTTTCGAGACCGAAAAGAACGTTTTCCCTTACCGTGAGAGTCTCGTTCACAACCCCAAGTATCTGCTGGTCCACCTCGAAGACCTCCTTGCCTTTGACGCCGAGCTGCCGTCACTTCTTCGATCCTCCCCCTCCGACTATCTCCCCTTGGTACAACATATATTTGTGTGACTCGTTTTATCTGTGGTCTGTAGGAATATATTGACTTGAGTTGTGCGTGTGATTCTTGTAGTTTGAGACGGCAGCGGCTGAGGTGCTGCAGGGTTTGAGGTTGAAGGAACTTGGAGAGAGTGGTGAAATGAAGGAACCGGAGGCCAGTGAAGTTCAGATCTTGTTGAGTTCTAAGGAGGATTCTGTTTCAATGCGGTCACTAGGGGTCAGTTTTAGATCTTGACTTCTACTTATTGAAGTGTCAAATTTTGGATTTTTTTGTTAGGTTTTGTATCTAATTGATTTATTCCCTTCAGTTAGTGTGATTGTTAGAAAGAAAAGAAAGGAAATCTTTCTCCTCAAATTATAAATTTGATGCTTTCACATGTTCCTGTTTGATATTCTATCTTTTTGTATTATATTTCTTTGGAAAATAATCTTATTGTATTATTTCTATTTGGAAGGACGAGTTTTTAGTAATAACTACAGATCAAAACTTGTAATTCCTTAGTTTGAGTTTGATTTGGAGTTACTAAGTCACTAGGTCGAGTGTATGATATGTAGAACATATTTTTCTTTTCTGTTGTCACTCCATAAATTGCATTGAGATTTTAAAAAAGAACTTGTCTTTTGAATTTTTGTTTTCTTAACAGGCTCAATATATATCGAAGCTTGTAAAGATTGCTGGAATCACTATTGCTGCTTCAAGAGTTAAGGCAAAGGCAACTTATGTTAGTCTAGTATGCAAGAATTGTCAAGGTACAAGACAAGTGCCATGCAATCCAGGCCTTGGTGGGGCAATGGTGCCTCGTTCATGTGATCACATTCCTCAGGTTTTACTTCAACTCCTGCGTTTGAGTTCCATCAACATGTTGCTCCAAGGTAGAATTATTAATTTTCTTTTGGAACTTGTCTAGCCTGGTGAAGAACCATGCCCTATTGATCCTTGGCTTGTGGTTCCTGATAAAAGCAAATATGTTGATCAACAATCCCTGAAACTGCAAGAGAATCCCGAAGTAATGTTTTTTATCTTAGCAATTTATTGGTGGCAAGAATTTTAGAATACTGTCTGATCGGTGAGTGATGTGATTTTGAAGGATGTCCCTACTGGGGAGCTCCCCAGAAACATGCTCCTCTCTGTCGATCGCCACCTTGTTCAAAGAATTGTACCAGGAACAAGATTGACTATTATAGGGATTTACAGCATCTTCCAATCAGCAAATTCCTCAGCCTCGTAAGAGTTATTTACTCTCAAGTTATGGTAGTTTTGATATTTTTCTCTTTGAACTGTATTGTTGACCCGATGTCTTTGTGCAGCCATAGAGGAGCAGTTGCAATCAGGCAACCTTATATCAGGGTTGTGGGTATCGAAGAAGTAAATGAGGAAAGTTCTAGAGGTCAAGCAGCATTCACACAAGAAGAGGTAATTCACGGAAATCATCCACAGTACTGGTTGTTGGGTTTCTTTAATGCATTAAAGCCTACAAATTATTAAGTTATGCTGCATAATCTTTATGACAACTGGCCTCAATTAACTTTGATTGCAAACTAGTTTAAAGTTCAAGGATAATTAATGTTTACTACCTCTAGAATGTTTCTCTGCTAATAGGTCAATTTCTTTTACTCCTGATTCTGATCAGTGATAGACACTTTCTTCTGGGCTTTTGTCTTGCATTCATTGCTTAACTTGTGCAGTTTATCATTCACAGATAGAAGAATTCAAAAAGTTTGCCTCCAGAACAGATGTATATGAGACCGTATGTTCCAAGATTGCTCCCTCTATATTTGGAGAAGAAAATGTGAAGAAAGCTGTGGCTTGTCTGCTGTTTGGAGGATCGAGAAAAGTATATTCTGAACTTGGATTTTTCATAGTTTTAAGTCTCAAGCCACTTATTTGCTGTACCACTTACTTCATGAGTGCAGAATTTGCCAGATGGGGTGAAGTTAAGAGGTGATATCAATGTGTTGCTTTTGGGTGACCCATCTACAGCTAAATCACAGGTTAGATCTGCATTCATGACCAATACCGGTACCCTTCTTCTCAAAATATTGAGGCTTTGCAAATTTGACTCAAGTCTTAATAAAATGTTAGTTGAAATTGGATTCTGCCGCATGGGAATTTGTGCTGATTTTATGTTAACTCTGTTCTGAAGTTTCTCAAGTTTGTCGAGAAGACAGCCCCTGTTGCCGTTTATACCTCCGGTAAAGGCTCATCTGCTGCTGGTCTTACGGCTTCAGTAATACGAGATGGCAGCTCGGTAATTTTCTTTATTGGTTGACCTTTTACCTTCTGCTTGTTTTGTAATTAATAATTCCTTTCTCTCGGTTCTTCTGACTTCATTGACATGCCATGTACAGCGTGAATTTTATCTCGAAGGAGGAGCTATGGTTTTGGCAGATGGAGGTGTTGTCTGTATTGACGAGTTTGACAAAATGAGGCCAGAGGACAGGTAATTGAAAATTCAGTTAGTTGGCCTACCTCACTCATTGAGTATATGGAAATTAACAATGTAAATATGATGCCTCAGGGTTGCTATACATGAAGCAATGGAGCAACAAACTATATCAATCGCAAAAGCAGGAATAACAACTGTTCTTAATTCCAGAACATCAGTTCTTGCAGCTGCCAATCCTCCATCAGGACGTTATGATGATCTTAAGGTTTTTGGCACTGTCTCTGTCTATAGTTTTTATGGGCATAATTGTGATCATTTGATAACCAACTGAGAAAGCCTGTTCACCTTCCAGACTGCACAGGAGAATATTGATCTACAGACAACAATTCTTTCTAGATTTGACTTGATCTTTATTGTGAAAGATAAAAGGGACTACGGTCGAGATAAGGTATGTTGTAATTTTGCCTTTATCTAAATCTTTTGATGTGCAATTTCTACTAAAAAAATGAAAATTGCCATGCCTTTATCTTTCAAATTTTCTTTTAAATTACAAATGTTCTTGGATTATTATGTGAAAATGCAGAAATAAATGTCTTCGGTTTCTTAATAATTGATTAGGATTTTCTGCTATTTGTTATCTTTAAAAACACGCGTAGTGCTATCTTTAGAACCTCGCGTATAAAAGTAATTAGGATCTTCTGCTACTTGTTATGTTTAGAACCCAAGAAAGGTTTTGGACATGACATGCACTACTCTTTCTAAATGTTCCAGCCACAGAATAATCAAAGTCCAAAGTTTCCTGTTGCAGGTCATAGCTAGTCATATCATAAAGGTGCATGCATCTGCTGATAAAGCCTCAGGTGACAGGAGAACTTTGAAAGATGAGAATTGGCTCAAGAGGTATCTTTTACTCTACATTGCTGATCATTTCTGAGAAATCTTCAGCATCCTGTTTTGTGGAAGGATTCCAGTATGGTGGGGTACTAAATGTTATGATTGGCAACCTTTGCAGGTATATACAATACTGTAGAACTGAATGCCATCCTCGGCTGTCAGAATCTGCATCTAATAGACTACAAAATGAATATGTCAAATTCAGACAGGTAGGTTGTACCATTAGCCTATAAAATTGACCCCATAAAAAATATGTGCAAATCCATGAATCATGGATGAACTCTTTATGTGCAACTTGTATAGGATTATACGCTACACTTTCAATCATCTTATTTGCGACTTAAAAGCATTTCGCCTTAATCTTGTGTTCTTATGAAATAGGCATCTTTGAGATAATAGGCTTTCCTTTTGTCTCGCCTGCATGGATCTGAGCATTTGATAGCCTGCCTCCCAGATCCTCGTATTCTCTTTTTTTCAATTCTTTTTTATTTGAAAAGAACCCATATTCTATATCAATGACTGAGCATTATACCTCTCATTTGGAGACTCCTAACACTATAAACTAGACTCATTTCCATTCGGCAATTCTCCTTTTAACTAATTAAATTACCCTATGCATTGATTTAGAATGGCTATAGAAATTTAGAATTGGATTATGTTGAAGATTATTTCTCATATTTAGCTTGTGAATAGAAAACCTAATAACATGTGGATCAACGTGGTGAGTGATTAGGACATGAGAAAGCAGGCAAATGAAACTGGGGAAGCGGCTCCAGTACCAATTACTGTTAGGCAGCTGGAAGCTATAATAAGGTTGAGCGAGGCTCTTGCCAAAATGAAACTGTAAGTAATCATGTTGAGCTTTATATAGAGTCATTGCCTAGCAAATCTTTCAAAGTAGAATTGTAAGAGGCATGCATCAATAAATTATTTGCAGTATGGGAAGCCAAAAGCGGTTGAATGTAATATCTACGAATGTCTTAATGAACAGTTAATGCTGATTAAAGTGGAAATGGAATGTATTATATATATATATATATATATAATGACTTGTATTTATCGATTTCAAATATTAGGTCCCATGTTGCTACCGAGGCAGAAGTGGTTGAAGCAGTGAATCTCTTCAAGGTTTCAACCATTGAAGCAGCACAGTCTGGTATTAATCAACAAGTTACTCTTACTCCTGAAATAAAGGTTAGTTGAAATCTATGCCACATTCCATTCCCTTTTCCTGTCTTTCACAATCTCTTTATGGTCTCTTTTAACTTTTTTCTTTATGTTCTGTCAATTATACAGCAAGCCGAAACTCAGATAAAAAGAAGAATAGGAATAGGAATGCGTATATCAGAAAGAAAGTTGATCGATGAACTTGCTAGAATGGGAATGAATGAATCAATTGTAAGTACTACGTACATGAGAAGAAACCTCCAATGCATTGGTGCTTGTTGCATTTCTGTTGACCAAATTTTACACCTTTTTTTTTTCAGGTGAGAAGAGCTCTCGTAGTAATGCACCAAAGGGATGAAATCGAATACAGACATGAGAGGCGTATTATTGTCAGGAAGTTGTAGCAGAATCCTTCATTTTGGATTGCTATCAAACCGTTCTGCTTTAGCTATTAATTAAGCATTTCTTGTACAATCTCACCACGAAAAGGCTATTATTCGTGATGTGAGAATTAAAGTACGCATGTACTATTAAAGTTTAGCAATGTTAGTCGTTTTAAAGAATTGGAAAATTGAGTTTGGCCAATGCTTTTGCTTTTGCATTTCATTTTATTGTTTCCTACAACTTGTGAAACTAAAAGGGCAGATTGTGAACTCTAAAGCTCTAGTCTTTTTCTCTTGTAACATGATAAGAAAATGGTGTTGTATAAAATGGGGCAGTTTCAAAAGAATTACAAAGAGGCAGTAAATCCACCAAAATCCTAAGTAATGGTATTTGTGGGTGTGTGCTTAACTTGGGGCTTTTATGGCCGCTTCTGTGGTCTACCAGTAGGAAAATACACGAAAGGCGCACCTGCTAACCCACTCTCTTCCCCAAAATCACTCAGGAACCTCTCTTCTTCTTCTTCTTCTTCTTCTCTCAGGTACGCTCTCTTTTTTCACTCTTTGACACACGTTTTGGAGTAGAGTTATCATCTTGTTTTGAACCAACTACCAGATACGCTGTGCTCGGTGCTGGTTTCGCGGGCATTTCCGTTGCTTGGCATTTGTTGATGGTAACTCGTCAGCCCATTTGTTTGTTTTTCTTCTACGACATTTCTTATTGCCCATCACTTGTTTGTTTGATTGGTGTTTCTAGCAATGTCCGAAGGACTCAAATCTGAAGGTTGACTTGTACGATGAAGTCGGCATCGGAGGAGGCGCTTCTGGGGTTTCTGGAGGTCTCCTTCACCCTTATTCCCCTAAAGGTTCCGTCTCTACCCTTTTTCTGGGTTAAATAGTCAGTCTCTGCTTTGGTTTTATTTTGTTTGAGTTTTGTTGTGTTGTTATGTTTATTCCTCGGTAGGTAAGCTTTTATGGCGTGGTGCTGACTGTTTTAGAGAGTGCTTGGCCCTTCTTAGCATTGCTGAAGCTGCTATTTGTTCCAATGATTCCAACTCATTAGCAGGAGTTGGAGATTCAAGTTCTGATTTGGATAATTTTTTAGTCCGCAGAAGGTTCTTTCTTTCACTCTTTCCAATCTTTTCACTTTCTCTTGCTGTTTTATGTATGCTTGCTTCAACCATGTTGAAATTGCTTAATTTTCCGTGACTTCCGATACATATGAATACAAGGTACTTTCTAGTAAGAGCTCAAGAAAGAATTTGTCCTTGTAACAAGTTTAAACATAGGCCGAATCAGTAACAAATTAACCTGGACAACATTAAGAATGGCAACAGATCAGATTATCATTAGACACGAGTTCAAATCTGTGGATCTCCAGAAACAGTTTGAAACCCGAGCCTGATCGAACAATGATCGAATTGCATCTTATAAAAGAAGAGATAAAAATTTAAGTTCAGGCCGGATCTTTTTATCAAGCATAGACAACTTGCTTATTTTTGTGTTTGTTGGATACCTCTTGTCTGTTAGTTTTTTCACATGATTTAAGTTTTCTTCGTTACATGAACTTTCTGATGGGACATCTACTTCAGGGGCATCTTGAGACCAGCGATGGATATGAAGACTTTCAATAATTTTAATGATGTAAGTTCTACAATCCTCTAAGGTTGAGCCTGAATAAATATAACATCTTGGGAATTTAATTTATGCAGTATCTGTGTTAACTGACTTCCGCAATCAGAATGCTCAGAATTGTGATCCCAGTTGTAGTATTGAAACAATTGATAAGGACACTGCATGGAAACTTGCACCCAACATATCCCTTCCTGTGAACTTGGCCTTCCATATGCCTCAAGCTGTAAATGTCCATCCTCTGCGGTATCTTCAGGTCTGAGAGTTTATTCATTTCCTGCTTTCTTCATTGTTTTTCTTTTCTGATGTAGTCCTCTTTGCTCATTTTTGGTTCTTGGACTAGGCTCTGTTCTTGGCTTGTCAAAATCTGGGAAGACAATTGTCTGCTACTAGCTATACACAGAAGGAGCTTTGTTTACACAAGAAAACTGTTCAAAACCTCCTCAAATTGGAAGGTAAATGAAGATGTCAAGTCTCTCTAACTTTCTCGATACATGTCAAAAGTGAGAAGCCTGATTCGTGCTTGAACAATTTTCTTGCTTGGATAATCTGCTAGACATACTAAAGGGAGCAGCCTTGAAGTTTCATCATTGCCTGACTACGTTTACGTTTCATGCAGATGACTATGATGCAGTAATAATATGTTTAGGCGCTAAAGCAGACATGCTACCTGAGCTTTACGGTAGGCTTCCTTTGAGGACATGCAGAGGTGTAATTGCTCATCTTGAGTTGCCTGGTGATACAAGGTAAATCACTTGTTTCTCTCTCACTCATAATATGTATGATCGAATGGTTGGCTAAGTTCTTGGAAGTAAGGTTAGCGTTTTGCTAGCCCTACTTGTAAGCAAGCATGGCCACGTGGAAATTAGCAAAACTAAGTAGTCTTGAAAGCTGCTTCAGGGAACACTATCCAGACGACACCCCTTCAGTGTTATCAGATGCATGGCTTGCAATTCAGGGGACTCGGAGTTTATATTTAGGATCAACATGGGAATGGAAATCCAGGAACTGTTCCTCACAAGTATCAACAGATGAAGCTACAAAAGCTCTTCAAGAGCTTCTACCAAAGGCATCTGTCTTTTATCCAGGCATAAAGGACTGGACCTTGGCCGGGGCAAAGGCAGGTTTGAGGGCAATGCCACCATTGACTGCCCATGGATCACTTCCACTTTTGGGTTGTGTTGATAATTTTATTGGCAAAGATACTAATTGTAGATACTGGTTATTTGGAGGACTTGGTTCAAGAGGTTTGTTATATCATGCTTTGCTTGGTCGTTTGACAGCCCAAGCAGTGATTTCCTGTAACGAACAGTTCCTCCCACCTGAATTAACATCTTGGAAGAACAATTCCTGATAAATTTGAAATTTCATATTCATCTGTCCCTTTGGATCAACATGAAGCTGAAATGCTCGGGTATCTTCAAAATTACACTCTCTAAACCCCCTAAAACATGGCTCCTAATAACATTTCCAAAAATCTGAAACAAGACATTAACTTCCTTCTGGTAAGCCTTCTGGTAAGGTGTTAACTTCCTTCTTGTGAGGGAATATAGGAATGCCACTCCGATGGCTATGGGACCATATATGAATAATCTAACCCTAAACTTTAAAGCATCTGAATAACTCTATTGCGTATGGTTACTGTGATTTTTATGCTGAGACCGAACGAAACAAAAAATTAGAGACAAAACAGAATAAAAATTGAAGGCAGTGAGGTGTTCGGTTGTGATAGACAAAGCAGATAAAACTGTATTCGTCTCGAAGACAGAAATGTGTTTGCAGTTGACAGAACATAAAAAATAATGTCAATGACTAATGTATCCCTGCAGTATAATATAATTAAAAATATGTAATTCATTAATTATTTTAAAACGAATGATTTGTATTAGTAATTTAATTGTATCTATAAATAAGGAATTTAAAAATGAGTAACATAAAAATTTAATAAAATGAGCTATTAAATAGCAAAAAATTTGTACAAGTTAACAACAAAATAAATTACGTTAAATATTTTTTATAATTGTATCAATATTTTATTTTAATTGTATTTGTAATTTTTTAATTACGATAAAATAAAATGAAAAACCTAAATATTAAATGAAATAAAAAACCTAAAAATTTAATGAAATGAGTTATTGAATAAAAAAAATCCTACAAGTTAACATTTAGGACATGGCTCAATTCAATTGGTAGGACAAAATTCTCATCGATATTTATGTCAAAGAGATAATTTAAAGCATTCCATTTAAGGAATTATAAAGCTCCATCCAATACATTAGGAGTAATGAATTATAGACGGTTAAATTTTGTAGATTTTTATTTCGGTACCTAATTGTTTAATTAAATATTAGTGAAGAATAATCTTTCAAATTGAATTGTTCAATTTTTAAGACTTTAGACAATTAATTAAAATTTAGACATTAAAATAAATATTAAAAATAGCACTTTATTATTAAAAGTTGAGTCAGTGTTTGCGAGGCATTGAAATTTTGTGTTTTGTTATCCATCTCCAGCGACGGAGACGATAAATAAACCCAACGTAATGGCTTGGTTCATTCACCATGCTTGCCAAAAGAAGAATTAACTTATGAATAGCCTGAGTTGTTCATATCTATTTAGTCTAAAATGCGGGAATGCACAACCTGTTTCTAATAAACTGGAACGAACTAGAATATTTAGTCTAAAATGAGCAAATGCACAACCTGCTTCTAATCAACTAGAACTAACCAGAAGTACACAAAATACAATACAATGGCGCACAAGCCGATAATTTCAGTGGATAAAATCTTTGGGTGTGAGCCATTTGCTCCAGCAGGGTAATTTGCAATTATAATAATGAACCTAACCACAACTGTAATATTAAGAACTAGGTGAATATTGACGAAACTCAACTTCATGTTAAAAATAAATCAACATACAAATATGATCCATAATATAAAGAAATAAAATTTACAAATGATAAGAAATATGCATAGGGTTACCGATAAACTTTGAAGTACCGATCTAAACTGAAAATGAAACAGAAAATTGCATTGAAAATCACATCTAATCGGCTTGTCTGATGATTTTCATGTCTCGCAAGAATTAAAACCCCCAAAAGAGCTGGAAATAAATAAAAAAGCTTTCAATTTTTGGATAAGCTCTTGCTCCAGATGCAGAGGAATGGGGGGTAACATAGAATCATGCGGGTGCAACTCGAATCAATATTATGAACTAGGTGGGAATTAACCTAACTCAACTTAATGCATTAAGCTCAAAGCAACGTATAAGTATAATCGACAACATAAAAAAATAAACCTTGGATGCAATAAGGAAATGCATAGGGTCTAACCCATAAACTTGGAAATACCAAACTTCAATTGAAACAGAAATTGCGTTAAAAATCACATCTAAACAACTCGTCTGATAATTTTCATGTCTAGCAAAATCTAAAACACCCAAACGGATGGACAAAAAATGAAAAAGCTTTCAAATTTTAGATAATATCTTGCTCTCCCATCTCAGAACCCTAGTTTGGTACGGCGCCAGTGCCTGCGCTTGGCATTATACCTGCCGAAACCCCAAAACAAAAATAAAAATCAACAACGACCAACGAATTCATTCACTCATTCAAACATTCAACAAAGCATTCACATTCAGAAAAGTACCTGATGGTGTTGTCGGTTCGCATGCGGATCCAATGAGGAATGGGCCTGTTCTGCCTCATCTTCTTAGCCAGCTTCTTCTTGATCATGAATGACTTGTGAGAAGGCTACATAATAAACAACAACAACACATGATTACATTCACAGGAAGTAAATAGAGATCACGATTCACCCAAATAGGATGTTCCACGAATGAAGCCCGAAATAGTCGATCAGAGACAGTAAGAGAGAGAGTACCATTTTCGCGATTCTTGAGCTTTGGAGGCGCGAGGCCGAAGCGAAACCCTGAACAATTAGAAAAACCCTAGAGCCTTAAGTTCTTTACTTTTATAGGTCCAGTAGCTGATCAACGGCGTCGTTATGTATTCCTCATATATGGGCCTGGGTTTTCACGTACATTATAATCAACTTTTTAAGTATCCTAACTTTTTATAATTTTTTTCAATTAAGTACCTAAAGTTTTTAAATTTTTTAATTAAAGGAACAATTTTTTAAAATCTAAAATGTTCATTTCAAAATATTAGGTTTGTTATTAATTTATTAATTTGATTTAAAAAATTTTGTTATTCATATTATATAGATATTTAAATTAAAAAATTCTCCATTTCAACTTGACTATAGTCATTATTTTTCCAAGTGAAAATCTACATATTATAAATAACAAATATTTCATTAGTCAAATCAATAAATTACTCACAAAATTAACATTTAAGCTAAGCTATTAAGAATTAAAAAATTTGTTCCCTTAATTGAAATTTTTAAAAATTTGGAGGCTGAATTAGAAAAACTTTAAAAGATTGAACAATTTAAGATTAATTATTCCTTGATTATTTTTGAGTGAGAATTATTTTAGAAAGGCACAATAAGTAATTCCAAAATTTGCACTTATAAAATTAAAATTTTTAATTTTATAATTATCCCCGTAGAGAGAAGTTTAATTAATTCTCGTTTTTTATTTGAAGGATAATTAATTTTGTGATAAGTTTAAAATAAATCAAGAATATACCTTCTTATCAAAATAAAAAATGTGTGTGTTTGTGGATATATATATATAAGATTTGAGAGCATAGGAGTTTAGGGTTTATTATTTGGTCATCTAATATGATGACTTTGAATTTTCTATAAATTGAGGATATTGGGTGGTCTAGGAAATTTTTAGTTAAAAATTAAAAAATTACTATAATTAATTAGGATATGTTTTTAAAATAAAAAATAGGATCTTTTATATGTAGAAACAATTAAAAATATCACGTGATATATAATTATATTTTCTATTTTTTAAATATAAAAAGGTAAAGTTAAATTTAGGTTAAACTCAGTCGAGTTAGTACTAGGGCCGAATTATCTCGGACCCTGTCGAATTTGATCTCAAACTTAAGATTGACCATAGTAAAAAGTATTAAATCAAACTTAGACTTTAACAAACTTAACTCATTGTCATTTCTAAATGAACCCTTTTATTAATTATAGTCGTTATGAACAACTATTTTCTCCAATTCATTGGCATAAACAAAATAGATTGATTTGGGGAAGTACATAAAAGAGGGGATTTTCTTCAACACCAATAGCATTTGACTTGATCTTCATCAACCTCGCGAAGGTTTGCCTTAGACCAAACTTCATTCCTCAATAATGCCCACTCCATGTCCTTGAAGCTGCAAACCACAAGCATTTATTAAATCTAATTATATTAATTGTCTTTAACTGATAACAGTTTGAATTAAAAATATATGAAATTTAAATTTAAAAAAGCATAAATATTTGATCGAATTTAATTATTAACTTTAAATTAGGGGACATGTACGTTGTTCTACTTTTACTGTTTCATCTTATCTCATCCACATATTTATATAAGTTTCATATAAATGTGTGGATAAGATGATTTAAAATAGAGTTAGAACAACAAAAGTGAAACAAGTGATCTGATCTCGTAAATTGGATATCTCATTTTATCATCCTTAATTATAAGTTAAAAGTAAATAATTTATAAAGTAAAATATCGAACATCTTTTGTAGATATACTTATTTAACAAATAATTTTAAAATACTAAATTACAAAAATAATTTTATTAAATTAAAATTTTTGACAAGATATTTTGTTAACATTTTAAAGTTATTTTAGTAAAAAAAAAGTACTTTGCAATTGAAATAAGTAATTTACAATTAATGTCTCTTATAGTTATATTATTTTCAAAAATATTTTTTAAAATTGTATATACTAAAAAAACTATCTATTAATTTTTTATTTTCAATAAAAATATATTATAATTGACTAATGTGTACATAAGGGAATGATTTAATTTTAATAATAATTTATTTCAAAATTACCTAACAAAAATTTAATAATTTTTTAAAAAATTAGAATATCATAGAAAAAGTGATAAAAATAATTTTAGAATTAAAAAAATAAGTTTGTATCTTTTTTATTTTTTTTCATAGTTGATATTATTTAAAAGATTTTACCTAGTCTTGATAGCTTCCACTCACTATCATCAAAACTCAGAGCCCAAAAGAAGTATCCACCAATCCTCAGCTCCTTCGCATATCTTAGCTTCTCCGCCGTTGACCTTGCATCATCATACCCTATCCACAGTGATCCTTCATATGAATACGCTGACACTGTCTCTTGATCATACACCTGGGTCGCTCCATTGTCGGCGTTCCTACTCACCAACTGCCTGTAAGTCAGCACTCCTTCAATCGGTCCGGCGGCCACCGCCGGAGCTCCAATACCATGTACGCTCGGGTCCTTGAGCTGCCACGTCTTCCCATACTGTGGGAGCCCCATAACCAACTTAGTACGAGGTAGTCCAGCCCCAATCCATGACTTTAGTCCATAGCTCGTGCTTATGTTGCTCGAATGATCGTACAACAACGCGTGCGATCCTGTAACATTGGGCTCCCACGAACCGTGATAATCGTAACACATAGCGTTGATCCAATCCAAGTTCTCGGTGATTGACTCAACTGGGTACTTACGGTAGTTGCCGTTGCCGTTGCCGCCCCATAAGAACTCCGGCGAGAAGTAAACAGCCGCCGTGAGAAGAAGCGGAGAGCGTCGTGTCAGTTTGGCTTCTTCAACGATCGCTCGCCGCCATTCCTGAAACAGCTTGCCTAAGTTTTCCATGTCCTCCGAGCTTTCTGGGTATTCCCAGTCGAGGTCGACACCATCGAACCCGTACTCTCTCGCCACCTCTATCGCCGAGTTGATGAACATTCCACGAGTTACAGCTCCAGCCACCATTCTTGCGTAGAATTTCCTGTCGTTGTTAGCTCCACCAAATGCGAGAAGGGTCTTCACTCCTGGGGTTTTCCAGTGAAGTGTTGTGGTGAAATTGGAGAGGAGTGTAGCTGTTGAATCCGAAACGTCGAACCTGTAGGTGGCGTTATTTGGCGAGAGGAAGGCATAGAAGATGTGTGTAAACAGAGTTGTGTCAATGGCGGATGGTGGAAAATCTTCAGACCATGAAGGATAATAAGCGGCTTTGATGGGTTCAGGCCATGCCAGAGCTCCTCTAATCGAGATTGTTAAGAATACGATGATTGGAATGACAAAGATGAGATCTTTGAGCCTGGAC
Source organism: Erythroxylum ulei (assembly GCA_027564395.1). NCBI lineage: Eukaryota > Viridiplantae > Streptophyta > Magnoliopsida > Malpighiales > Erythroxylaceae > Erythroxylum > Erythroxylum ulei. The sequence continues at coordinate 1,644,323 of JANITX010000211.1, forward strand.
ATAGTGACAGTAGCCTTTCAATTGCACTTCTTCTGTCTAAGAACTTCAGGTTCCTGTGAAGATATACAATTCAGGGAGACGGATGGTTTTGGATGAATTTGCTTGTCCGAAGTCTTAGAAATAAGGTTAAAATAAGCTTACGGAATAGAGGATCTGAACAGGCTACAAAAGTGACGAATGGCGTCTCTTGCAGCCGTCTTTCATTAACCTATTCAGCTTCCTTATCAAAAGTTGGTTTTGCCTTAGTGTTCTGGGAAGATTTGACCACCTCACAGCAATCGTCATAATCGTCAAGCTTTTGTGACTGTACCTACGTTGTTGTATTCTTATCAGCAAAGCTTAGTGAGAGTAAAGGGACAAGTGGAAAGACTGCATGAAACCTAAGTTTGGTACGAATAAGGATAGTTTAATAGTAAAAATCGAATGATTCAAGATTTTTACTAGTTGAATTTTTTAATCTTTCATTTTTAGTGGAATTAATTAAAATGACGATCTGGCGGGCTTAGACCTACCATCTCTACTACCTGTACACCATCGATGAGGCTACAATTGAGAAATCCGAGGATCATTGAATGAAGTTTATAACCTACGTAGAACCAGCTTCCATGTTTTTTCTGTCTTTACCTGAAAATGCTGGTATTTCAGGAGTGGCAATGTTGATGATCTCATTTTTGAGCATGGAAGATAGTTCCACCATTTTTGGTCTATCATCAGGTTTCTCCTTTCCAAATAATAATGCTATTTGCATACATCTTATGAGCTTACAGGAGGATGAATCATCCAACGATGGATCAACAAATTCGTTAGCTTGGCCTTCCTTCCACAGCTTATATGCCTGCATGTTGAGTCATTAATGTCAAGTTCAGATCAGATGATACGAGAATTGCCAAGAGCTAGAGAGGGTATGTGACTTTCTTGTTTGTGAAACTGTGCAACTTACGCATTCTAAAAGGTTCAGATCTTCATATGGGCCATAGTAACGTCTATTACTCTTGCTGCTGATGATTTGCAGAAGCAGAACTCCAAACCTGTAGACATCATACTTCATTGAATATATGCCTTCCCTTACATACTCAGGAGTGACATAAAACCGCATATAGAGGATTATACCAATGTCAAATGTGTATCAGATCGATAAAGCTGTATATGGTTAATGTTGAGACTCGATATCAACAGCAGTATAGTAGGAAGAAAAACAGAGTGGGGTAGATGAGTAATTCTGAGAGTGTG
>JANITX010000211.1:1676534-1690234 GCA_027564395.1 Erythroxylum ulei
TACTGTACATGTGTAAGTCGACTTACAAGAGAATACAAGTCGACTTATAGTACTGCGCATGTGTAAGTCGACTTACAGGAGAGTCCTAGTCGACTTACACTAACAATTAATGCATTTCTACATGGTGATCTCCATGAAGAAATCTACATAAAGGTTCCTCAAGGATTTCGTCACCCCAATGATTCTCGCGTTTGCAAACTATGCAAATCCCTATATGGCCTGAAACAAGCCTTAAGGCAATGGTTTGAGAAATTCACTGCTTCATTACTTGCCCTTGGATTTAAGCAATCTAAAGCTGATCACTCTCTATTCACCTCAATCTATGACAGAACTTTCATGACGTCATCATTGCTGGCAATGATGTTGATCGTATTTCTAAGCTTAAAACTCAACTCCATCATCAATTTCATATGAAAGACCTTGACCATTTGAAGTACTTTCTTGGACTTGAAGTGGCACACTCTCCTAAAGGTATTGTTCTTTCCTAGCGTAAATATGCTTTAGATATCTTACATGAAGCAGGGATGCTAGCTGCTAAACTCGCCACCTTCCCAATGGAGCAAAAACACCAATTGACAATTGATAAAGGTGATTTGTTGGAGGATCCATCTCAGTATCGTCGGCTTGTTGGAAGGCTTCTTTATCTAATCGTCACACGACCTGACCTAAGTTATTCAGTTCAAGTACTTAGTCAGTTCCTTCATGCTCCAAGACAACCTCACTTTGATGCTGTCATGAGAGTCCTTCGATATCTTAAAACTTCCCCTAGACAAGGAATCCTTCTATCCAGCTCTAGTGCTCTTCAATTGCATGCCTATTGTGATTCTGATTGGGCAAGCTGCCCAACCACAAAAAGATCAACTACAGGCTGTTTTACATGCCTTGTTAACTCAGCACTCTCTTGGAAGTCAAAGAAACAAACAACTATCTCTCAATCTTCCGCTAAAGCAGAATACTGAGCCATGGCTTATGCAACTAGTGAGTTGCTATGGCTAGGTCAAGTTTTTCAGGATTTGTGCGTTCCTTTTCATACCGCATCATAACTTCATTGCGACAATCAGGCTGCCATGCATATAGCCACCAATCCTGTCTTCCACGAACGCACCAAACACATTGAGATAGATTGCCACTTCATTCGCGAACACATTCAAGCTGGAAAGATACAAACTACACACATATCATCAAAACATCAACCTGCTGATCTCTTCACCAAAGCTTTTGGATGAGATCATTTTCATTCACTTTTACCCAAGTTGGCCATTATGAACCTCCATGCTCCAACTTGAGGGGGCGTATTAATGTATATCATAATTGATGTACATTGCTATTTTATCTCCTCATATCTGTCTATTACTGATTTATCTCCACCAATTATGTATAGGACCAACGGCTATATATCCCTAACTTTTCTCCATAATCCTTGTATAGGAGTAACATAACAGCTACTGTACCCTTTTTAAGTGTTTGACTTCAATACAATCGGAAAGCCTTTTTCTTCCAACTGGTATATTTCTCAAAATCGAGCTAAAAACATCTTTTTTTTGGTAAATCATAAACACTTTATACAAAATAATCATTATGTACAAAACTTGAGTTTCTTAAACAATAATCTCATACTACAAAAAGGAGGGCCTGAGTAACCTATTGCAATCTTACAAGGTTTCTCCATGCTTCACAGCACAACCAACAAAATTCTACAATCATTTTACCAAAACCTAATGGAACTATCAAAAGGAGCAAAGAATCAGCTGCAAAAGTAAACAAACAAGAGGCATCACATCTATTCAACAGTGAGTACAGAGGAAATAATAAGTGTACTGCCAATTTTCCATCTCTTTAGTAACTATTTTTTGAGGAGCTTGAATAAATCGCCCTACTAACCCGTGGTAGAAGTCTTGATCTGTTGCTAAGAGTTGTTTTTACTAATTCCCGCCAGTCTCCCCTTACTTACTGTATAGTGAGGTGGTTAATTCCACTCTTGCAATTCTTCCCATTTCTGCTATAAAGACCAAGAGCTATTGACCTGAAACAAACTTAACAATGAAAATATTAGTAAAAATGACCACTATGATTACCTCCCCTTAGTGTTTGAGCTGAGATGTTTCATAACTTTGAAGATTGCACTAGAGGCCAAAATCCCCACATCCTTAGCTTCATCTTTCAATGTACATGCATTCCTCTCATACCATAAAATGTATAGAATAGTGGAAAGGAGAATTGGGAAAAGGTTATTGTCCGAGGCTCTGGAATGGAGGTTAAACTAATGGAGAATGGACTGGAGATTTGAAGGGGTTAGGATATGTATATGGAAATGGTTGAGACAAAGGTCCCACACGGATTTGGAATAGGAGCACTCAAAAAATAAGTGGTCAATAGTCTCATTTGCTGAGAAACACAAGGATCAGTGATTTGGGGTTTGGAGATAGAGAAGTTTGTCTCGTGTTTGTTATTTTTAAAGGAAAGCTAGCCACAAAATAAAGGAACATCGAGGGCTATTAGCTTTGGACCAAACTATCTTAAACCAAGTAACAGTTGGAAGAGGTGGTCTCAGGAAATTAAAGGTTGACCTATTAGTGTACCATTTAGAAGGGTAGCTAACCATTCCAAACTGTCCGAAATTGAACTATTTGGAGTATACTCGAGGGGCTCAAGGTTACGAATAACCCCTATAGAAGCCTCGTGCGAACTCCACTCATCACTGCTGATTACTTCTGACACTCTTGCTGTCATTGGAAGATTTGATCTATTAATCTCTCTCGGAGTATCAAAGTCCTTCAGTATTCCACTTGGATGCCACGGATCTTGCCACAACAGAGTAGAAATGCCATTCCCTATCCTAAATTTGAATTGGTTTTGTAATTTATCCCTCATAACTAAGATTTTCCTCCAACTCCAGGAACTATTATTGGTTGAGATCAATCAAACCACAACAATAACTCAAAGGCATAATCAATTATCCTTAAAAATTGAAAACAAAGCAATAGGCTACAAAAGCAAGGCATAATCTGCTCATAATAAAAAATGGTAACCTCTATCATTCGTAAGTGAAATAAGGAAACGGAACAATCTCAGCAATTCTAATAGAAAAATGGGAAGGAGAATCAGATGAAAAACAAGTAAAAAGGTAAACAAAATAATCATAGTTATTTTTTTGGTAAATAAATAATCATAGTTATTCATATATTCAAAATGATGAAGTCTTTCTAATAGATTCTAAACCCAAGTGAAGAAAATGATAATAAACACCATAAACCACAAAATATCATAAGCAAAACCAGTGGCAAAAAGGATGACCAAGAAAGAGGGATAAGAGAGAAGCTAAAAATCACTCTAGAACTTCATTAGCATCCTGTTTCTGTCAGGAGATAAGAGAAAAACATAACCGAAAAACACAACTCTCTTTATTGGTTCAACTTAATCTCAGTGACAAAGTAGTCCAATCAACTCAATAAACAAGCACAAAAATTTACATGGAAAACCCTCCAAAGTAGAGGGAATAAACAAGGACCAAACTGACAATCAAATCCACTAATTACATATAAGGATTTACAAGAGTTGATCTTTAACCTCTTACCCCCCCACCAACAAGTTGTCTTACAAAGATTCAAGATTGAAATCAAACTTAATGTGTAAATCAACAAACTAACTACCCAATCCCATAATCAAACAAATAAGGATGAGAATCAAAAGGCACTTGCTCTCTCTCTATTTTCTTTCCCTTTTGGTGTTTTTGCACCTCCTAATGAACAAACATAATTCTTCTCCTTTTTTATATTCTGAATTAGCTTTTTTGCGACACACACAGTGGCATCCTCAACTTTGTAATTGACCGTGTATCTCTTAGTGTCACTTGAGTCGTGGACTTTGTTATGCCCAAAAAGTTCTAAAAATACCAAGGCTATCCTACTGGCAAGTATACAAGGTAGTTGTAGTTTATTACCCAAGGTCGTCTCTCACGGAGGTGAAATTGGTTCAATTAATTTATTTTGAACAAAAATGAAAACAAATGAAATCCTAGACATTCTATCCCGATTTGTTGAGATAAGGCTTTAAAGAAAATCACAAAATTAGAAAAAAAAGTAAACTGATTCAATCGGAAGCAAAAACGAATAGATTAATCGAAGTGGAAAACTCTTGAGAATTAATTTTACTAATTTAATCTTTTGTGCATGACTAAGGGAAAATGATTGGATAATTGTCTTACTAAAATTACCAATTGGGTTCTAAAATCAACTCAAATAACAAACTAATCTAACTTTCATATTCAATAAGTTTATTGATCGCAGTTTTCTGATATGAGTAAGTTTTAATATTTAATCTCGATATTCCGCAAGCATACGAGTCATTCACTTAGTACCTATGGTGTCGATCCCATGAGGAGGGTTAATCTAATCCTAGAATCTAAGGTCAGAAACTATTAAATAGAAATTTAACAGATAATATATTTAAATATGAGAACTAAATAAATCAAACAACCAAATCAAATAACAAGAGAATAATTGACAATTAACATTTATGAAAACAATCAACGAACAATGATTAACAATTTCAAATTAAAATGCATAACAAAGAATGGAAATTGATTAACACGCTAGAATTCAACCTAGTGAGTTAACGAAAAGAGAAAAAGGGAAAATTATCTATCTTTAATGCTAATCTAACCAATTATGATTTATCGAATTAATAGTTCTAGATGATCCTATGGCCAATTACTCTCTCTCGAGTTATAATTAAACCCTAATCAGATTATTGGAAGTTGTAATCTCTCAATTAACAACCTATCCAAAACCTACTCAGTTCTTAAGTTCTTTAATAAACAATTGGAAACCTATACGTGATCTCTCTATGTAAGATTTACCAACCTGATTTAATTCTGAATCTATTAAATTACCAAACTCTTGTTAGCCCAATTTAATCATTTTTTCTCGATTCACCCTCTTAGTTTATTATCAATATATGAAGTGCAGAATTAAACCACAGTTAATTCAATAAACACATAAAGGAATTAGATTTCATTAAATCAAAAATAATATTCCAAAGGTGAGTATAGATCATCAATCAACAATTCAATTATATCATCAAACTATATATCCCAATTTTACAATCAAATAAAACTGAAATATATAGGAAATAGAGCTCGAATGTATGATGGGAGGTCGCAACTTCAGAAAGCTTCTTATTCTGGGAAGCACGTCGAATCTGCGTCATCTTCCTCTTCTCTCTTCCTTCTTCTCTTTCTCGATATCTCAAAGTTCTCTCCTTTAGGGTTTCGTTGTGGTGGCGGATCAAAAGCTCTCTCCTCTCTTTTTTTCTAATTCATTTTATGCTTTGTAACACCCCGTGTTAGGGGTTAGAAAATTGAGGAATTTCAGTGCACTGTATGCTTTGCATAATTGAGAATTTGTTGATATGCGCATATGTACTTTTGACACATACAAATAAATTGTACACGTTTTCATTTACATATTTCGGGTAAAATGCATTTATAAAATGCGAAGAAATTGTGAAAAATTTATTCGGAGACTATTAGTATTGTCTTGGAATTTTTGGAAAGATATTGAAATTTGGACCAATCCTAGGGTGACATGTGGACTGATTAAAGATTGACAAATGACTTACATGCATGGTGACATGCGGACTGATTAAAGATTGACAAATGGATTACATGCATGGTGATATGTGGTAGTGAGTTGGTAATACACGTAATCACATGTTTTGAAAGGCAAGTTCTGTATCTCTTAATTGTTCTTCGATTTTTATTGTGTTCTCTAATCATCACTGAAATTCTATTCTTCACTGTAAAAGTTGGGATTTTTCTGAAGAAACAAGTTGTGTTATGGTTTCTGGATGTTTGGTAAATGAATTTGATGTTGTTGTAGTACTGTAAATGAGCACATGCATGAGAAGTTTCAGTAGTATAGCTTTGGTAATGCCTAGAATGTTTAATATAAACTTGGTATGACTTCGGAAATATATAGATTATGTATTTGGGATTGGAGGAATGGAAGTTCATTGTGATTTAGTTAAGTATATAAAAAAGTGGCATAGAACCGTGTGCCTATAGGTTCTGCATTGGTTGTAGTTCGAAAATAAAGTTACATTAGTAAGAACGGAAAATAAGCAGTAGAGAGAGAAGGTCGAAAATGGTGTAATACGTGCATGCATCAGTTTTTAATGTCTGAGTATAAACTTGATTTGAGTTTTGTTTTGAGTGAGTTGAGAAGATATAGAAGTTAAATAAAGTGGTGCATGTAAGTGTGCAAGTGTGTGATGAAGGATTGAAAAAAAAATGAAAGAGTTGTTCAGTGAAGGAACAAGAAAATGGAATGTACTATCGTGCCCTTGCACAAAAGTGACCTTTCTGAAAAAGTAGGAAGTGGAGGACAGTGACTTTGCTGGTTAAGTTGGGAAGTTCACCCACATGCATAAGCATGATGGTGACTTTGCTGAAGAAACTTGGAAGTTCACCCTCATGCTTAAGCTCAACGGTGACTTTGCTATTTTTTCTGAGAGTTTAAGCATGATGGTGCATCCGAAGGGTTTGTTAACTCACCCTGAACAACCTTGATTCTTTTAGGCATAACTTCTTCATTCGATGTCCAAATGTCTTGATTCTTAAATCAATAGCTTCATAAGACATTGATCTACATCTCCACCAAAAATCCAAGTTTTCTGAAATGGTTTGATTGATGAATTTAAGGTGAAACGTTGAGGAAAAATCAGGAAACCATTATTCTGGACTTTGAAAGTTTCATGGTTGTGAGTGAAGGTCTCACACGCATGAGTCACTCACACCCATTACATTTCTCACTCACGCCTGTGAGTGTTAATGTGAGATTGAGTTTATTTGTCACATCATGACACTGTGCACTCTAATAGTTTCTGTATCCGATAGATTTTGCAAACTGAACATTTTTGCTTCTTTTGACCATAACTTCTTCTCTAGACATCCGAATGAGATGAATTTTGATTTGTAGTAAACGAGAGACGTAGGAATACAAATTTTCTGAAGAGATTAAATTCTAATTCTGCCTCTAAGAATTCCAGAATCTGTTTTAAAGTTGAGATAAGAATTCTGATGAAGCTTAAGAATAGTCTGAAATCTTTTGAATATAACTTTCAGTATACTAAACGAAATTAGATGAACTTGGTATCATTGGAAACCTAAGACAAAGAGGGAAAACTTTCTAGAAGGAAGTATTACCTAATTGCCTCACCTTCCTGATGAGAATAATTGAGCAAAGTGGACCCGAAGGTGGATTTTGAACTAAATCTAGATTGAGGGATTGAGTATGTTTTCACATGATCGATAATGTGACAAGATTAAGGATAAGAAACTCAGAATTTTGCATGAATATGCATCATACATATTCAGTATACATGAATGTGCATTAGTGAATTCATATCATGCACAATAGTGATATGTGACTGTATTAACAGGCTATTTGGAACTGCACGAATTGAATTCAATCTTGTAATTGAATTCAATTAGTGCATTTGGAAGGTTGAGAATGACATGAATTCAACTCGTGCGTGGGTTTAAACCCCACTTGCTTTATAAATTCAATTCACGCAATAACACCCGTGAATTAAACTCCAAAGCAATAGATCTCTCTTCTCCCACGGTGAAGCCCCATAATACCCACACGCAACCCTAATCTTTACAAGCCAAAACGCAAGGCAGTAGCCCTCATCTTCAGCTGCCAAAGCACCCAAAATCAAGCAGCAGCCGATCACTCTTCTCCGATGACGCAACATACTTGATTGGTTCTGAACCGTAGGATTCTCCTGTTATCTGTCGAGAAATAAAAGTGAGATGAATTCAAATGTTTAACTTGTATTCCATCTCCACCAAGGTAGTAGCCATCTTGCTCTGGATGAAATGGTATGATGGTGGTTTCAGGATCAGTAGGGGTTGCTTCAGGAACAAAAGATGCACAGTGCTCACTATACCGTGTGTTGGTTTTGTAGCACGAGACGATAGTAGTGCAAAAGGTGGTAGAAAGGACAAAGAACATTGCAGTTGGAAGCCATGGTAGGTAACAACGCAAACTCAGAGCCATAGCCTTGATGTTTCAAGTGTGTGAAGATAGTGAGTGAAAGCTGATGTTTTTACACAAAAATAAAATTACAATCTACGACGTTTTATTAATAAAACATCATAGATTGTAAAAAAATTTGTGACATTTAAAACGTCACAAAAAGTTTCAATTTTTTACAACGTTTTAAAAAACGTCATGAATTTATAACATCATTTATAATGTTTTTTTTATTAAAACGTCACAAAAATAATTTTAGCAACGTTTTGTTCAACAAAACGTCGCTGAAGCATTAGGCAACAAATTAATTAAAACAACTGCTTTAGTTTCATTTTAAAATTTTTTCGTTTACGAGCGCATTCTCACTGCTACTTTCTCTCTTTCCCTGTTCCTTCGACAACTTCAAATCTCCCTCTCAAATTCACCCCTAGTCCTCTGCGCTCGCGGTTTTAGAGCTACGCTCCAATGCCCACTGCTCTGTTTTCATTTGCTAGGTTCGAACCTTTCTTTGGTTATTTGTTTCATGCTATTTCTTGGAAAATGTTTCTAAGTACAGAACACAAATCTTTTTTTTAAAGAAAAAGATTGCAGTCATTTTGCGCTACACGAAAGCACAAGACAAAAGCAAAGAACCGTCTCTCTCTCTCTCGAGGTCAAAACATCACCAAATACAACCCGTCTCTCAACTTCTAATCGGAAACCTCCCCTTTTTCTCAATGAAAACCACCTAATTCTTCATGTCTTCGGCGATCGTAGGTGGTCGATACTCGTAAAGTTTCTCCGGGAACTCCTCCGGCGACCCGTCGTTTGATTCTATTTTTAGGCTGTTCTGTTGATTTATTATGAAGAATAGCGGCAAAGTGAATTTATTAAATATGGTTTCAAAAGCATATTTGAAAATTTATTAAATAGATTTTTATTGTTCTCGAAATTTGCAGGTAGAATCGTAGATCTTGGGCAAATGCACTGTGAACACCCATTTGCCAGATTCACCCTCTTGTACTCTCATGGAAACGCCACCGATCTTGGGAAAATGCACGAACTCTTCATTGAGCTTAGGGCTCATTTGAGAGTCAACATCATGAGGTATGGCCTCAGTGCTTAAGCTTTCTGTTCTTTTTTTTCTGTAACTTTCATTTCTGGCCCTGTTTTGTCTTTTTTCTTGGGATTGTTGTTGAAATCCATGGATGCTCTGGTTATTGCTTCAACATTTTCTGGTTAAAGATTGCTGCTTTTTTTCTTCAAATGTTCGACCTTTACTCCTTTTCCGTTTTTTCTTTTTGTTTTTTGGTTTGGTTTCCGTTGTCATGGAATGACCTTATTTGGTTTCATATTTGCATATGTGTCCTGCTAATATGTTCGTATGCATGTCCTTAATCTGGATTTCCATCCCCTTCTCTGCTTAGTGGTGGATTGATTCAGGATAGCATTTTATCATCGAGATTGTGATATAAATTTGATTTTGTTTGAGATAATGGACTGGATTAAGAAAGACTGGAGCAACTAAAAAATATCTTCAGTGCCTCATTGATTCACAACTTATTTGGTAATTGCTTATCTGCAGCTATGACTATTCAGGATATGGAGCGTCTTCTGGCAAGGTAATAAAGAAAACAAAGTTTCTATTTTAATTTAAATCCTAAATTGACAAAGAGGGCTCTATGTTTTACCTGATTAGATGCTATTTCTATGCCTGTAAATAGCCATCAGAGTTCAACACATACTTTGACATAGAGGCTGTTTATAATTGCCTGGAGAAGGAATATGGAATCAAGCAAGAGGATTTGATTGTTTATGGTCAATCTGTTGGAAGTGGACCAACCTTGCATTTGGCTTCTCGATTAAAGAGGTTGAGAGGTGTCGTTCTTCACAGCGCTATACTTTCTGGCATACGAGTCTTGTATCCTGTCAAGATGACATTCTGGTTTGATATTTTCAAGGTAAGATCAGCAGAAGTTCTCTTTTGGGATTTTCCAATTCTTGTTATTTGTTTACCCCTTCTTTTTTCTGAAATCATTTTGTTTAACATCTGCAGAACATAGACAAAATACGGCATGTCAGTTGTCCGGTTCTTGTTATACATGTAAGGCTCATAATTTTTGTTTGGTGCGGCCAATATGTTCTGTTCCTATCTCTTGAGTTCCTTTATGTTTTTTTTTTGGAATTGTTATGAAGAAATGTGCACCTTTTGCAACTTTGTATTGACCTTAAGGTGTACGGATAGTTAACTTCGAATTGGCCTTAAACCAGTGACGAATTCCTGATAAACAATTCTTGAATATCTCAAGGAAATCATAGAACCTAAAATTTGAAACTATGCAGATGTGCAAACCTATTTGCCTATGGCTTAAACCAATAGAACCTCACACACAATTACTTCTTCTATCTGCACCATTAATAGGCATTGCTAGATCATTACACAATATCTTGATTTGTCGTCTAATAAAACACACTCATTAGGAAAAAGTGAGGTTAAGTGGTTTTTGATGAGTTAATTTACTCTGTTATAACCCCTAATTGGTTGCAGCACATCTACTGATCATATTGTTCTTACTGCTCCGTGCTATTCTTGATGAATCTTTGCAGGGAACTAACGACGAAACAGTAGATTTTTCGCACGGAAAGCGACTTTGGGAACTTTCCAAGGAAAAATATGATCCTCTATGGGTCAAAGGTGGAGGTCATTGCAATCTTGAAACTTACCCAGAGTACATTAAGCACTTGAGGAAGTTCATAACTGCAATGGAGAAGATGTCCACGACAAAACCAACAAAAGAACTCACATCCATTCCAAGTATTGAAGTCAAACACAACAAGTGCTTAAGATTTGGGATAAAGTAGGCATTTTCATAAGCAGGTAATGAGTACAGTTAGTTTCCCTGGAAGGTAAGCCCATCACCAAGATACATCAGCCATGAAATACTACAGTGGTGGTATGTTTCTGCAGATTAGAGAAACAGATGGGAAACTACAATTTGTTTATTTGATCCAGATCCTACTCAATGAGCCATTTCAAAGGTAGAGACTTTGGCTACTTCTTAACTATGAATAGCCAAAAAAATGCTTCATCTGGATTTCTTGTATAATGCAACATATTGGTTCTGTATAAAATCTTTCATCATCATTTTTCAGAAAAAGCAATTACATTTCTTTTGTTCTGCTTTTGAACAAGGACTTCCACTTTTTACTTCCTTTCCATGCAACCTAATTTTATAGTCTTTTATAAGGAAAATGGCAAAAGATGTTGGCTTTCTTGTGACTTAAAATGTCTATTTTATGACATTTATGAAGAAAAATGTTATACTACGAATCTTAACAAAATGGAATTATTTAAAAAATGAATTAAATTAACATCTTTTTAAACAAAATCAAATCTTTTTATTTATTAATTTCGAAAATTTCAATTTTTACACCCATGATATTGGACCATTTCAGGAGCACCAAAGCCCTTGCCCCATTTTGCAAGCCAGTGGTAAACAATTATCCAGACGAAACTCATAAGAAGAACCATGACCGCTAGACGGGCCCTTTTGAACTGAAATGTTCCAAAAGCTCTAGGAGGTGAAGTTAATATCTTATTAGTAAGTAATAATTCGTCAAAAATAAAGCATATAGAGATTTAAAAAAGAGAAACTTTGTGTCCTAGGAGATTATGATTATCCAAATCCAGCTCAACACTGATTTAATTTAAAAATTAGGTTATGCTAAGTTGAACCGGGCTCTAACTTAACCTCAGTTGAGCTCGAGTCAAGACCTACCCGATCCTACTCATTATTATCCTTAATCTTTTATCAAATAAGGGTGTTATAAAATCTTAAACTATAATTCTTTGTCGAAAAAAGAGAAAAGGCAAAATATTTTATAATCTTATAGAAAACTGATTAATTAATTTAATTTTTTTCAAATATATATTTTTTATCCTAACTATTTAAGTTAATAACCCTAACCCTAACCCTAAACTGGGTTTGGACATTAAAAGTTTTATAAGGCAAAAAGCTTGAAATTGGTAAAACCATAACAAGTTTTAGGACATTACTTGCCCCTAAGCCTTAGACACATCACTAAGTAGAGCAGGGCTCAAATGATTTGATGACTGATTGGGGGTGATAATGCAGCTTGATCATTAAAGGATCCATCATTTGGGAAACGTCAACACCAAAAAGTGTCATGTTTCACCAAAACTAAGAGTTAGAATTTGCACAACTTTAGAGAGGTATAATTACCAATTAGTGATTATAGATTACAACATCACACGCAAAAAGTTGATATGAAAAATCGTTGCTCTTTTTTCTTTTAGTGATAACACAGGTTATGAAATAATCATCAAATAGAGCATAGTACTAAAAACTTATAATTGATATTTTTATTTAAAAAAGTATAAAATTCAAAAAGAAATTATTAAATTTTGACTTTATTTAAAAATTTTGAATTGAACTCATTTTATAAAGTTTTTGACTCCGACCCAACTATTGCCAATATTAATTTAAAGGATGAATTATCTTCCTTCTCTATTAGTTAAGGGTGAGGTTACGTATTATCGGATCTTTTCAAAGCTCACTTTTCAGCGAAATTTCTACTAGATTTGTCATTTTGCTTGTAAGAACATAAGATGGCTAGGGAAATGCTTTATTTGTCTCATATGTGCTTCAAATATTGTATTTTAAGATAACTTGAAAACTCACAAATGATTTGCTTTCCAAGTCACCTTTAAGTTCAAATTTCACCCAATTTGGGAACAACGTTCATTTATGGTTAAAACTTAAAACCCTAGAGAGAGAATCACATGAGCATCTATTTTTGTTGAAATATATTTAATTAGTGGAAGATTGAGATAAGCATCCATTTTTAATTTGTTTTTTAACGTTAAATAATACTAATGTCTTAAAAATCGATAAGAGAAAACGTTTAAGGTTTAAAAGGTCCAACCGGTATTAAACCGTTATAAAATTGACTAAAAATTTAATAAAATTAAAGAATTTAAAATACCATTGAAATATATTAAGATTGCAAATTTTGAAGTTTAAGTTTAAAAAAAGGATTAATAAATAAAAATTAATTGATTTATTAAATTTGGTTTAGTATCTAATTATTAAATCTAATGATGATCATGAAACGACGTCACATTAGTCTCCAACTCACAAATTTCGATGCGGTCCCTACAAAGAATGGCGCTCCAATTCCCCAAATGTCCATTGCCTAATAACCTTCCCCTGATTACCTGCGACCGACTTGTCTTTTTCACATATCAGGAAGAAAAGGCTGCATGTGTTTCTGTGGCATGGAATCTCAAACGGGCCCCACTGTTAAACGAACAGCCAATACGACGCTGAAACGTGGCGAAAAGTGAGCGAGTGCGCAGTGTTGAGTGTGTTCCCCATAGCACGAGAAGTGTAGTACTTGTAGTTATGGACTACCTGACCTAATTCAGACAAAAGTGTTTCGCCTCCCCCACTCGCTCTAAACGCGATTTAAAGGCAAACGCTTAGAGAACTTCTATATATATATATAAATCATTTGTTGCAAATCATGGCACGCACTACTACATCTATGCAATCCTCTTACTAAGCACGAGGGGTGAATGGTATTTTTATGATTTTTTATTATGATATAAAATAATATATAATACCAAAATTAAAAATTTTAGTAATATATGATTTCTTA
>JANITX010000211.1:1699314-1716810 GCA_027564395.1 Erythroxylum ulei
AACAATTTTCATTAACTTTTCTAGTTTTTCTATGCCTCCATTCAACATTCTCAATCCCTTTTTTAGAACTTACTAATTTCATTCTAGCTTTACCAAGCTCATCTAATGTAGACAACAACTTTTTCTCTAGATCTTGAATGATGTTCTTCATGGAAGTGTTTTCCTCCTTCAACCTCTCATTTTTCTTACATGTTTAGACCCATTTACCATACATTAACTCATAAGCTTCACAAATACCTTCCTTTTTATCATCTGAAGTACTGTAATCACTGTCATAATCTGAGATTGAGCTTTGAGCTGAATTGTCTGTGTTTTTCCTAAAATTTTTAGATTTACTCACTTTTTTGTCTTCAATTACTTCCTTCTCGGTTACTGTTAAACAAGTAACTAGATTTTTATTGTACAAAGTAACTAACGCAGAACTATTCACAGCTTTTTCTTCACTTCCGGATTCATTATCACTCCAAGTGCTTGTATAGAATTTCCCTTTTATCTTCTTCAAGATGTTAACATACTTCGCTTGAACATATCTGAAGCCTTTACACTCATGACATTGAATTCTCTTTACCTTTCTTTCTCCCTTTTGAGTTTTAGCTTGTTGTTTGAAGTTGTTGTTAGATGAACTCCCGCCATTTTGCTTAAACTCGGGTCTGTCCTTTTTCACTCTCTTCAGCCACTTACTGAACTCTCATGTTAATAGCTCCATATCCTCATTCTCGTCAGATTCATTTTCTACATCATTTGTACCTTTTCCAGTTTCAACCTGTAGTGTCAATCCTTTACTTCTTTCTTTTTTACCTTTTACCTTTAAAAGATTCATTTCGAAATTTGTAAGAATTCCAATTACCTTCTCCAATGACATATCATTAATGTCGTGGGCCTCTTCTATTGCTACAATTTTTGAAATAAATCTTAGAGGTAATGATCTCAACGTCTTCTTGACTAGTTTCAGATTGGAATATTTCTTCCCGAGTTGATGTGTCTGATTCGCTTATCTCGCAATCTTTCATGAAAGTCTCCAATAGTTTCATTTTCATCAATCTTCAGTTCTTCAAACCTCACAGCTAACTTCTGTAGTTTTGACGTTATCATAGATTTGGACTCTTCATGAATATTCTGCAAAGTATCTCATGCTTCTTTATTCGATTTACAGGTTGATATCATTGAGAAGCATCCTTCATCAATAGCACTGAAAATTGTGTGCAATGCTGATGAGTTTCCAAGTGCTCTTTCTTCTTCGGCTCTTATCCATTCAGATGGATCTTTTAAAACTGCCTCTCCCTTATCGTTAGTAATCATCGGATGTATCTAACCATGTAACATTGAGTTCCATGATCTTATTCCCTGTGCCTGAATAAAGACTCTTATCTGTTATTTCTATGCAGGATAATTGGAACTGTCTAACAACATTGGCCTGATAATTGATGATCCTTCTTTTATGGTTGTAATTGCAAAACCTAGATTTGCACCAACTTGATGTACCATGTTCTAAAACGGTGACCTTTCTTTGATACCAATTGAAAAACCGAAGGCGATAGTAGTTTCGCAAACTTTCCAATTTTACCGTAGACGTCTCTAGCATAAATAAAAACAAAAGCAATCAAAAGAAAAATAACAAAAAGCACCAGAAATTTGGTAACACAGTTTGGCACACCTTGCCTATATCTACGGGGCCCTCATCCAGCTTAATCACTTTCACCGAAATACAATAGATTTATCCAAGGCTTTACCGAGCCGACACCACTCAACCCTTGACACTATCTCTCAACCTCACTTCTCGTGAAAGATTTTCACACCCAATAACATGATCGACTCATGTTAACCTCAACAGACAATTTTTCTAAACAATTTTTAATAAACGATAATTAAGAAAAAATAACTCAAGTAATTAATCAACTAAGAACAGAACAATAATATACTTGAGATAAAAGAAGGACTTTCTTATAGTTTCAGCTTCTTGAAATACGTCTGAATAATTGTCCACTAGTTGGACTGATTCATGCCAGCTTCAGAACAAGACCACAGCTCCTGAATTAACCAACGATACACAACAGAAACATGCTTGCAGTGCTTAACTATCATCCAGTCGAAAGTCCATTGTCCAACTTCAACTACTCCAATTAAACCATATGGGGCACTGATTTCATGCACAATCCCAGAAGAACAAGTCTGGAAAATCAAAAATTAAACCATCATATATTTCCCAACACCAAACTCATGCACCACTTCAGCTATATATTTTTCCAGAACCCAATTAACACACACTACACGGTTTATTTAACACCCATGGGATACACTACTGCCATCAAATAAAGACATTTACAATACTCCCAGCCAAATCCCTTCACAAACACACAAGACAACTTGCCTTTATCTTATATCCCAAAAATCCAACTATTCACAAACACACAAGATAACTTGCTTTTATCTTATATGCTAAAAATCCAGCAATATACAATTCAATTATCAACGTGATATACCGCAAATCTATCAGAAAATAGATTTCAATATTATGTAGGATTCTTTCACAACTATGAGTGTAACAACCATATCTTTTTAAATCTCATTCCAATTAATATCTTATATGTCCAATTAATAAATAAGATGCCAAAACTAAATAAAAAGATATATACAATAGATCTTAACAAAAAATATTACAGGTTTGAGCCATAGAAATAACACCAGTTAATCCTATATTTTCAGTGGAATCATCAGTTGTTAGTCTTGGAAACTCAAGACTATCAACGATGTACAAATCTAAGGAAGCATACGGAAACAATGATACTGATTGGACGGAAGAAGAAGACGATTGGCCTGGGCAAGCAATATAACAGGTTGTACTACCTCACTCCTATTCAAAATCCACACCTTGCATTTAGAGTCCATTGCACTTCCAATCTTTGGCATCAACGATCAGGACACCCTTGATTTGCTTCTCTTTAAGAATTATCGAAGAAAATTACAAAAATCTTTTTTGATCCTCAACATGTTTGTGACATTTGTCCTTCATCCAAACAAACACGTTTACCATTTTCTTATAGTTGCATTTCTTCAGTAGCACCTTTTGATTTAATTCACTGTGAAATTTGGGGACCTTACAAAGTTAATTTTCATATTCGAGCACGATATTTTTTGACTATTGTAGATGATTTTTCTTGTTATACTTGGGTTCATCTTATGAGTTTTATATCAGAGACACAATTTTTATTTAAAAATTTCTTTTCATGGGTTAAAACTCAATTTCAATGTGAAATTAAAGCTTTTCAATCTAACAATGGGACTAAATTCACATCCATTAATTCTTTTTTGTAATGATCATGACATTTTTTCCAGCATTCTTGCACTCGTACGCCCCAACAAAATGGAGTAGTAGAGTGCAAACATCGTCACCTTTTAAAGATGGCTCGTGCACTTCGATTTCAAGCAAATTTACCTTTAAAATTTTAGGGAGAGAGCATACAAACAACCTGTTATCTCATAAATCACCTAACTACACCTTTATTGTCTCATAAGTCACCCTATGAAGTCTTACATAGAAAGCCACCCATTTATTCACATATTCGAGTTTTTGGTTGTTTATGTTATGTAACAAACCTCTACCCCATGCATAAATTTGATGTGCGTGCTCGTCGTTCCATATTTATTGGTTATCCTCTTGGTCAAAAGGGATATCGAGTATATGACCTCGATACAAAGAAATTTTTCACCTTCCGAGATGTCATTTTCCATTAACACATTTTTCCTTATTCCTCCACTTCCCTAGAAAATCAATCTGGATACCCAGTTTTAACCATCCCACTTGATGAAATCACCCAATTCCTCCATGAGCAACCTACACCTCCCACTCAATCTCCAACAACTCAAACCCACTCAACACTGAATGTAGACAACAACACTGGTCCTCTTTCACCAACCCAAAACAATCTTTCACCCTCTGTCAACTTCTTACTTACCACAGAATCCTTACAAACTCCACGACAGACTCAACTCCCTCTTCATCACTCAAGTAGATCTACTAAAGCCCCACCTTATCTCCAAGATTACCATGTCAATCATGCTATATAGCTTACACCAGGAATAACCTCTTCTTCCACTTCTAGTACAAGATATCCTATCCATCGGTATCTTTCTTACTCAAGCTTTTCTCACGCTCATCGAACATTTGTGAATATTATCTCTCACTTAGTTGAACCAGTCTCCTATGAATAGGCTAGTCAAAATGTTAAGTGGGTTGACGCCATGCAGACAGAACTTTGGGCTCTTGAGGAAAACAACACATGGACCATGGTCTCTCTTCCTCCTAGCCAGAAAGCTATTCGATGCAAATGAGTTTTCAAAATTAAATACAATTCTGATTGCTTGATTGAACGTTATAAGGCTCACCTCGTTGCCAAAGGCTTCACGCAATGGGAAAGGATCGACTATATAGAAACCTTTGCCTCGGTAGCCAAACTCATTATTGTACATTGTCTTTTGGCCATAGCTACTGTTCAAAATTGGAGTTTTCACCAAATGGATGTTCAAAATGCTTTTCTTCATGGAGAACTCTTTGAAGAAGTTTACATGCAACCCCCACCTAGATTTCGTCGACGGGAGAAGTAGCTTGTATGTCGACTTAATAAATCCTTATACGGCCATAAACAA
Source organism: Erythroxylum ulei (assembly GCA_027564395.1). Classification (NCBI taxonomy): domain Eukaryota; kingdom Viridiplantae; phylum Streptophyta; class Magnoliopsida; order Malpighiales; family Erythroxylaceae; genus Erythroxylum; species Erythroxylum ulei. The sequence continues at coordinate 1,703,959 of JANITX010000211.1, forward strand.
GCTTCATAAAGTTGGTTCAACAAATTTTCATCTTCAATTAGCAAAATTGGATTCAAGCAATCAAAGGCAGGTTATTCTTTATTCACTAAAGTACATGGTGGCTCTTTCATTGCTATATTACTTTATGTCGATGATATGATTATCACAGGGAATAGTGAAGAGATGATCAATGACCTTAAAAGGTTCTTAAACAGCAAATTTTGGATTAGAGATCTAGGTCCTTTGAAGTTTTTTCTTAGGGTTGAAGTTGCACATTCTAACGCTGGAATTTCTATTTGTCAATGGAAATATTCCTTAAACATATTAGAAGAAACTGGCTTGCTTGGTGCAAAGCCCGACAATTTCCCAATGTAGCAAAATCTCAAGCTGACTCCAACTGATGGAGAACTCCTTAAGGATCCAAATCATTATCGCAAGATAGTAGGGAAGCTAATTTATCTTACTATAACAAGGCCATAAATTAGTTATGCTATCTCTACTCTTAGTCAGTTTATGCAACAACCAAAAAAGACCTATCTTGATGTTGTATATCATCTTATTCGATATATAAAAGGAGCACCAGGCCAAGGGTTATTCTTTCCATCACATGGACAATTAAAATTAATTAGATATTGCGATGCAGATTGGGCTAGATGCCTGACTACTCAGCGATTAGTGACGGGGTATTGTATCTTCCTTGGTCAAGCTCTTGTGTCATAGAAAAGTACGAAACAAACAATTGTGTCTAGATCCTCTGCAAAAGTTGAATACAGATCTACAGTAGCTATCACTTGCAAACTTAGTGCCTGTTTGGATGAGCTTATATCAGTAGAGCTTTTGTCAGTAGAGCTTTTGTCAATAGAGCTTTTTTTAGAAGAGCTTTTCTAAGAAGTCAGTTGACTATTTGGTTGTCAATTAAAAAAACAGTTTTTTAAAAGAGCTTATACAATAGACTGTTTGGCAACATAAAAATAAAAAACATTTTTGTTAATTTTAACTATATTTTATTTTATAATAAAAATTATTTATACATATAAATAATATTTAAAGTATATTAAACAGTACAGAAATCACAATATATTAAGTTTACATTTTAATTGGCAATGTTTTGCAGAGCATGAATTACCTGTCAAAGCAAAGATGGGAAGGGTATATATAGTCAGCGTTATAAATCCAATCTAAATAACTCATTCAGCACCAACAATTCCCTGGTTTCTGACAATGGAATGAATTAACTGGCGTGCCTCCATCTATCATTTGCTCTAGGACAATGAACGGTTTTATCTAGTTCAGTATAAGATCTTTAAATTTCATCTGTTCAGAGTTTGTGCATATACAAAAAAAACGTAAAAAGATCTGAGCTTTTACAATACTTTTGCCCTTTTTTAGTGGGTTGGGGAGAAGTGTATACTTTAGCATTAGTTACTACGTTATTTATGCATCGGATATTGATAGCTTTAACGTTGTTCAAGCAGGATCCAAATGAAACAATGTTACTAGATGGAGAATTTCGAATTGACGCTTACCCTCTTGGATCATGTATGTGAGCTAATGTTGTTGGTGATTGTATGAAAGAGGGGCTGTAGAAAACACACGTTTCATTTCTTTCCACGAGAAATCTGAATCTTTCCTTTTGCTTACAGGTTTTAGCCTACGAGAATGTAAGAAAAGACAAGGTTGTTGAATTCAATGAAACATAAAAAGTATCCGACTTTCGTCAATACCTTGTCAACAATCAAAAGGCTCTGTTACAATTCAGTGACCTGGAATTGTCACTAAAACCTGAACTTTAAGTTGCAGTTGAACTCAATCTAGCTCATCTGAGCAAAAAATGAACAAATTTCTACCAAATGTATGTAAAACATGACTGATTTATCAAAATGACAGGAGTTTGTACAACCTTTTGATGATTGGTAAGTGATTCCAATGGAAGGAATTGCCCATCAACAATAAGACCTCTAAGCTCATAGATATGATTGAAACAACTCCAGTACTATGAGTTCCGTCAGCATAGTACACATAGAGCTTCCCTCCTAAGACATAAGACTTGGCATGCTCTACTGTGTTGTCCCACATCCTATTAGACATTCCACTTCCAAGGATATAGAGCAAGAACATAAAGTCTATGTCAAAATATGAAGAATAGATTAAATCTTTGAAAGAGGAATACGAAGTCTGTAAAACCATTCTTGATGGAAGACATGAAAGCTAGAGAAAGGGACATCTTACACTTCTTAATTTCTGTGGATCTCTTACAAGAACTCTGAGAAAATCTTCCACTGTTACAATTTCGGCCTTTAGCAGCTTCTTGTGCAGTGCTCCATCCTTTGCTATTCTATCCAATCTCCAAACTTCATCGTGTAGGGCTGGTGGGTAATGTTTCTTATACACTGCAGATAACAGAAAGAGTTTCAGTTGTAGCTGTTATATCCTGCATTAAATAAGAACATCTCTACATATTGCTTCAGCGTACAATTAGATAAGCCAGATGAAAAGGTCATTCTGCATGGTATGGGAGATAAGAAACTTTCTTCTTCCTCGACTTGCAAATGAAGAAATTCTGGAGTTTCTGATGAGTGTTGTGCTCTAGTACACATTCAAGATTCAGATATTACCAAGATTTCTTAGTCTAAATTCTTAGTTCTTTATCATTCAATTGGGATAAGAATCAAAGTATGGACTACAACTTTCCAGCAGAAATAGCACTAAAAAATGTGCATAAGGTAGTGCTACACAAACTACTTTCTTCCATACTCTCACAGATTCTTACCAGTTCACCAACGTTATTCTAAAAGGTGATTTTGTTTTGTAGTTTACTTGAATATATCCAATTAGAGTTTCTATAAGCATCAGAAGGATTAGCCACAAGAAAAACTCACATTCTCCCCTGTGATCCTTCACTGAAAATGCCTCTGTCTTAGCTTCACGAACACGAATTCCTTCGGAGCACCCAGGAGCAAGCTTAACACCAATCCTGAACTTTCTGCTCCTTATCCAACTAGAATTGTCAGTGAAAGTAAGATCTCCTATAGTTCCTACTCCTTCCTTGAGAGTTAGCTGAAGATCCCCAGTCAATAACGGTCTTCTCCCTTCGCGCTCCTTCACTTCGTAGCTCTCAAAGTGTTCAGCAGTCCAATCTTCCTCAGTCTCATCACTGAAATCACCCTCAAGAACCACAATATTCAGTTTTGCAGCTGATTCAGGTCCAATTTGCACAACACTGCCTGTGGTTGCATCTATCAGGACAACATGAATGGCTGCTCCTTGCTCCCCCTCCACTTTTCCACCAGTGAATAGGTGTGGAGGCATTCTTGTTCTGAACTGGAGTTGCAGCTTTTTGCCTTCTGGTCCTTGTAATTTTGGTTGTGGAGACCTGGTTTAGGCATAATGGTATTAGATCATGTCAGAATCTTCGAGCTAATTGATATATGCTCCGTGCTAGTGGGTACTCTAGTTTAGCAGAAACTAAGCAAACCCAACTTTAGCAGTTAAGACTAACAAGAAGAAAGATACAACATTACCTTTCAGCCAAAGTAGCATGGCCTAACCTCGACAAAGCACGCTCGATTTCTTCACTGACCTGTCGATCATACGAGATGCCGAAATCAATAAACTTCTTTATGTAAGTTAAGACTACAATCTTCACCAACCTCCATTTCTAACGACTTATAAAGTTACAGCTTTTGCAGAAACTAGTTACTGATATTGAGGACTATTAAGGTGACCCAATATGAACTGTTTATGACTCACAATTCTGCGAAATAGAGGCTCCAAAGATGAGCAAAGTCTTTGCAAGCTATCAACCTTCAGGGCTTCCACGACAACACTGCACATAAATGGACTCATGTATCATTGTACTGGACGTTACAGCTTATGGAACAACACACGCCTTAAGATGCATGATTAGCTTCAGATTTTCTAAAGATAGGAATACAAACAAACTAAACCAAACGCATTCATCGCAAATCTCATCATGTTCATGCTCATTAATTAGTAGTACCATGAGTTTTGAATGCTTGATTATACAGAATGAAGCAATCAACTCTGGAAAATGAGGGGTTTCATGCACGATTCAGGTGGCAGGTTAAAACAACAAAGTACGTTAGAAACAGATTGGTTCAAAAGATCGGATACAAAGTCCAGAAGCCAGTTCAGATAAACCAAATTTTCGAGCTCTGAAGCGTAACCCATTGATCGAGTGCTACAAAAAGAAATCAAATCAGAATCACCACAATGGAATTAGAGCAACAATGGAAAATAATAAAAGGCCAACCTTGCTAGGCCAGGTAACTTGGACTTCTTCGATTCAGGGACGTACTCAGCTTCATCTTCAACCCTCTGTTCATATCCTCTTTTCTCCACTCTCCGGCCTCTGTTGGAGTTATCCATATATGGAAAGTTGGGAACTTTCCAAATGCAAAGCCCTTCAAACTCAGTACAACTTTCTAAATATAGAACAAGCTTTACAAGATTTTACGCTGTGCAACACCTCAAAGCACTCATCTTTCCAGATCAAAACTCAACTTTTCGACATATGATCTGGTTTTGGTATCATTTTTGGATCTGGGTAGTGAAGTATCGTCTATTTGTTTTGGTTTTTGGATAGATCCAACAATTGGATATATTTAGCTTTGAACTTTGATCCAATATATTAGTTGTTTTTTATAGATATTTAATGTAAGACCTGACCAAGCATAGGACAACACCTGTGCTTGATAACCAGGTGCATGAACTTGGGAAGTCTTGAAACCGCGTTTCCTGGTTACTTTATTTGGTTTGCATGTGATGTTTTGACTCGTTTTTGGTCTTTCGAGGAAGAAAGTCAAATGCTGACGTTGGTCAATTTTGCTTCAACAGAAGCAGTCTTTCTGCAGATTTATACGCCTGTTTGAAGCTTTTAATTACCCTCTTTAAAAAATTGTCCTAACTATTACCCCAGACAACATGTAGATCTGTTTGTTGGACAAGGACATACTCAGCTTCAAGTTAGTAACTGTTGAGATTAGCAGAGACTGAGGTGATAAACATGATTTGTTAACAAAATTGGAGAGGGAACAAAGTGGATGAGAAAATACAGTTCCTTGGCGGGGAAACCCCGCAGCATCCAAGGACAGAAACTAAGGCATTTCCCATTCCATGATAATGGGAACTAGAAGTTTAATAATGGTGGTTTTGGCAGTTACTGGCAGTGACTTTTATGAGTGAAAGTAAAAGACAAAAGTTTCGTGACCTGTGAGAACGCAGTCAAACAAACCTTGTAAAATTACATCCATTACTCTAATATCATCTTATATCAAAAGTGTCGAACAATCTTTGAAGAGACACATAAATCTGATATGAGCTAAGAGATCCAAAGCACGTGAATTACAAGTGGGTAAAGGAGACACCTTTGCTTGGTTTTAAAGGAAGACCAACAGCAAGAGACAGGCAGACAGAGGGAGAGAGCATTTTGCTTTGCAAAACAACTCCAGTAATTTGCTGGTCTGCTACTATCATTACTAAAGCAAGGGCCTATTTTACTAGTTCAAGTGAAAAGAAAAGAATTGTAAAACTATATCTCCTGGCAGTTATTCTCCTTCCCAACCCATTTGGCGGGCGCGGCGCTCCCACAACGAGGTGATTTTCCTCTCTCTGATAAGTAATGCCTCAGCACGCTCTCTGGACTCCTCACATGTTTCAGTGGCTGCAATGCATTTCTCTGCCTCCTTTTGGTACTGAGAAGCTACTCTTTTTGCTTCGACAAGTGTAACATTCATATGTCGGGCGTGTTCTTCAGCAACAGCTTCCTGCAATTTCAACTCTTCTGTTAAAAGGTCCACAAATTGCTTCTCCATCTCCTTCTTGAGATCAGGGTCATTGTTACCGCAATCTGTAATATCATCACATTCATGTAAGCAAATAGTTGCGAACAACAAGGTCATAATTTGCAAGTGAAGCCATATAAGAACAATGCAGCAGATTACAGAAAAAGGTTTGTCAAAAGGTGGTATTTAGGAGCTTAAGATAGCTAGAATTCCTTCAAAAGGCACATTAACTTTGACTCTCTCACCCAACTTCAGTTCTCAATCCCGTTCTGAGCTTACAGAAAATTTGTAGGACATCTGTTCACTACAAACAAAGTATGCAGATTATATGATCAAATAGGTACAATCACCACAATCTGTGGAATCTTTAGTCTAGAAGCTTAGTTCACCAAATCGGGTTAGTCAATTTAATATGCAATTCTTTAGCAGAATTGAGACAGTGAGACATAGCGAGTAATGAACACCACATCACCTAGTCCTAAAATTTCTTAAGATCCCAGAAAACAGAAATGGATATATCCCAGTTTAACTTTTGAAGATTTTTCAGAGAATCCAAGACCACACAATCTATCTCATCATCAGAATGAAAAGTTAATAACCAGAATGGGTTAACAGAATGCGCTCAAACCTGTGACTGAGAGATTGGCCAACCCTGCAAGGAAAAAGCAAACCATGCATAAGTCTAGTACTCCAATAAGCAACAAATTATGGTTTATTTCAGGAGCAGTCGGTATGAACAGGCAGTTTCGTCTAAGAACGGCCAGTTCAACCTTTCATCTAAAGGATTATGTACCAGAAGAAACAGCATCTGCATGTTGTGAAAAGAAATGAGGAAAGTTAAATGAAGCCAACTTCATGAACTCAAATGAGAGACCTTGCTTCATCAGAAATCGGTTGTAGTTTACAGTTTACACTGACAATTAGAAGAAAACAATGATCCTAGGTTCACATTCATACATGAACAGCTTTAATCCAAGGATCTCACATCCTTCACCATAAGTAGGAAATGATTGCCTAAAATATCATAAGAGAACTTCTCATTACTCTATTGAACTGGATAGGAAGTAAGTGATTCTTCAAATCGGGTTAATTAGGAATTCAAGCACCTTAAACTAATGTCCAGTGTGAGTGATTTATCAACATATCTAGCACCTCAAACTAAAAGTGCTAGGAAACATAAGAAGGAATACCTGACCAAGTAAATCTATCAAAACTAGCGCATGTAAAGCAAGCTAGATTTGCCTCCACATTAAAGCCAGTTAACACAGTAAAAATCTGAACTTTGTTTTGTTCAGGATCCAAAAAGAGATATATTAGGCTAGATCACTACTCGGCGCTCAATATGACAAATTTCACTGCATATTATGTCGGTTCTTAACAACAAGAAAATGAATGTTTCATAGATAAGGCAGTTCGTTTTGAACATCCGGATCCTGTCCAGTCAGGTGCAAGTGTTCGATCAATAAAACAAATCACAAGAAACTGATGAACAAGCTCAAAGAAATCCACTCAGGTGCACATGCAAGCGTTCGATCAATAAAGCAAATTTGGATCCAGAATTGGGTAGAGCAACAGATCAGATCTCCAATATGATTTTTTTTTTTTTTTGTGCATTTCTCCCAAATGAACTTGTACTCCTTCAAGATCAAATTTTGACATAAGCCCAGACGCATAACAAGCAAAACAGTGAATCCAAAAGAGAGAGAGCGAGTAATACCAGGAGCAATCTGGAGAAGAGATAAAGGAGGAGGACAATCACAGATGCAAGGAGGACAAGAGGAAGATGCTTTAGAATCAGAAAATCCCAAACTTTTCTTGAATCTCCAGTAGAGAGCAGGCCCACAAACTCCCAGAGCTGAAACCACTGCAAATATCACCAGGCAACACCTCAAGCAAGACGCTGATCTCCTTGACATTTTCCCTCTCTCTCTCCCGCTCTCTGTGCGTATTACAATCTACTCACTTTCTTTCCCTTCAGAGACAGCGAGTGAGATCTAATGTTAATGCACCGAATGATGGATGTAGTTATGGAGTCATGAATGAATCTTACTAATGTGCTGCTTGTTCCTGTAGCTTCCCCCTTATTAACCTTTTCCTATTCTGAGGAAGTGTCTTAGTTCTGTCACATTAAAAATGGAACTTTGACAAAAAGGGTTGTCACCTGAAACCCTTGTCCTTGTAACAAAACAGCCAGTTATTACATAATCTAGCCACAGATTTAATGTAACCAACAACCCCTTTTGCCCTTTTCTCTCAATTTCCCAATTTCTAGCCATAAAAAGGATCTAAAAGTAAATAAGAACCTAGGGCGGGCTAAAGTTTGCAAATATTTCTTTGCTGGGTTATATATAAACATAATGTTGAAGTAGTTATTTACTATAATATTCACTCATCCTTTCATATCAGAAGGTCCAAAATACATGTGTACAATGCATCATACCATGTATTGCTTGTGGTACTCTGATTTTTGATCATCTTGCTATGTAGTACATAAGCTCCAGGACTTTGGTCATCTTGCTATCATTCTCATGGTACGAGATTAAACTTGATAAAAAGATTCGTATTAAGTTACTGAATAAAATTGATTTAATTAAATATCGAATAAACTCCGAGATTTAAGAAAATGAAATTAGTTTGAGGACTCTATATGAGTCGATACAATATACTTGTATCCAACTTTCATAACACCAGAACACTTTGCCCTGATCTAATTATTCCATAAGCCTAACATGTATCGCTAATCATACATAAATCTTCTTTTTCCAAATAGCACGCACGTGAAATATTCTATATATTCAACACATAGCAATGATCATTCATTTAATAACTACGCACACTTGCTAAGTTCATACAATCGAGATGTTCCATATCTGACAAAAACAGTAAGATTGGTCTCATATTAGCATCTATCGTTGTTTCTCAGTTCCCACAAATGCATTGACCATTGGATTGAATGACAGTAAATGGCATGAAGTGAAATGTGCCAATATGGCTCTAGGCTCTTGGACAAGGATGTTTGAAGTAATATATTCGCTTCGGTATTTCCTATCCTACCAAGACAGGTTTGATTTGCTATATTGGTTCGTGTCCACACAACTAAGTAGTTGCAGGTTTACACAAGCATTCTGTCCTGCGCTCGCTAAGATTCAGCATCCTTTGATCTTTGTTTTAAGTCTGTATAGTACTCGTTTATCCACTTATGGATGATCTCAACTTCTTGCCTCCTCTGCTCTATCAGCCAATCCGGATCATCTTTTGTTGCAGCACGAAAATCGACATGATGAGCTCCTGAACAATCAATATACTTTTAACTGATAGTAGCATGCTAAAGGGATAATAGTATTAAAGATGGTTGATTTGCATACCCTTCTGTGTGACAAGGGCGATGATGCTGGAAGAGATATTCTTCAGCACACTAAACATTCAAAAAGCTTTCATTCAAATCATTGTGATATCGCCAAAGACCAACACGAAGTTGGAACATGCATAATCTAACTTTGATATGGAAGCATGTATCAAATCAATCAGCAAAAATCTTGAAGAAGAAAGTGACATCCTGATTGCTATCCATGTATAAGGCTAGGTGAAATGGACTAGCAGCTGACAAGGTCAGTGAATCAGTTGTCTATGATCTATTCCAGGACATAATATGGAACAAATTTGAAAAGAATGAACCATTCATGCAAGTGTAAGATCTGAAGTGGGTTAAGCATTTTATAATGTCTAGTAATTGCCAGTCATAACCCTGAAAGATGATTTGTAGTGTTTTCTGATATCTTAAGAATCAATAACTTGGTATCCTGACTTGGAAGTTCACTATATACAGGCAACAGTTTATCAGTTGATAATGAAGAACCTGACACATATTTTGGAAACAAATGAATATTGATAATCAGCTGAATGGAACATCAAGGGAAATATGGAAGTTGGAACTAAACCGATGAAAACTACAAGGGAAGGACTTTGTTACAGCAACTGACCTTCCTCTGCTCCAAGGATCCTGCATTCCATTAGAAAATATGATGTTGCCACCGGATCTCTTCAACACTTGATCGATCCTCTGCACACAAGATAAAACTTCAACTAAAGAAGCATAACTGGATAAGTGAAAATGAAGAAGAAACCTTACTTTTCCACCGAATTCAGTAGTTATCCAATGTGGTTGAGGCACAATCCCGTAAGTTTTCATGCATCGATCTGCAAACTCTTTGTAATCATATCTTGATGGAGGGAACATGCTTATTTCAGAGCAGGTCATTGGCATGACCATCTCTGTGCAGGCCTTAATCATTGTCGATGAATGGATTAGCAAAACAAGCAAGCAATAATTACCCTTAACTTGAGTTAGTGATTTGATTTTAACTGTAGATACTATAATACAGAACTCAAGTTTCCTTAAAAGTAATAATTACTCAAAAATGCTTAAATATCACAAACTAAATGATAGACCAATTGGTTGCTGATGTATTTCAGAAGATTTTAGTTGTTCATGTAGAATTACTTAGTACCTGCCAGTCCCAACCATGAAGGCCATGGGCATCAGGTCCATGTTCCAATTGAAAGCATTTACTAGAACGAGAATAGTTGTAGTATAAGCTTGCAGCTGCAAAAACCCTGCTAATCTTGGACGCACCTGGTGGAAATTCATCAACAATCTTGCACATCTTCATTACACAAAAAAACAGATGAAGAAAACGTTAGGATCTGAAACCGCTGAAATTTTATTACTGCCAACAAGTATTCTTACCTGCTTTACAGGATAGGCAGGTAGAGGCATCATAAAATTTGCCTCAAATGGATAATTCACCATAGCTGTATAAACAAAAGCCGACCATAGCCAGGCCAAGACTGCATCTAGGGAATGAAGGTCTCTGAACACAAGCAACATGTAAATTCTGGGGTGACAAAAATGCACTCTAGCACGGACTGTTTTCTTAGCAAATTAAACTGAGCAATGTTGAAGTTGATTCTTAATTCAAAATGGCTTTTAACATAGAGGCTGCTGAAGTGTGATAGACAAGCGATTTTCAAGAAAATTTCTAAGCCACTTTGTCGAGGAATCTCTTCAAGTACTAGCCATCCACGTACAACATACAAGATTTTACCCACTAGCTGAGCAAACACCGAACATAAATTCATGTGAAGATGAGTAACATATTTCTCATGCACATCAAAGGAGAGAACTTACGTGCAAGTTCTGAAAGCTCTGCTTAGTTCAGTCAAGCCTTCCTTCTGAGTTGCAAGAGCCAACAGCTCTTCCCAGCTACCCTTTATCACCTCAAAGCAGTTCAAGCTTGCCTCCTGCCCAGTTCAGTTTTGCACAGAAGCTTATACCACAGTATAGAAGAAACTAAAGGTGAATGTACAGAAAACTTTCACTAACATGTAATAACAGACCTTGAAATCCTGAGAAACAGCATCATAGAAACTTGACCATGGAGTAATGTGATCAAACTGTAGAATGGGGGCTGAAGATGCCAGTGCACCAATTGCTATGTGCGGGTATTTTAGCCTGAACCAGGCAGCTAGCACTGAAAGAGAATACAGATGCAGAAAAGAGGGAGAAAAATTGATGTTCCATGTCATGAAGTCAAATAATTGATTCTGAAAAGAAGGAAATCATTTAGTCTATTTTGAACTGTAGATTTTACTTCTACAGTAACTGTGTTTATCCAGATAGCAATTATATCAGAATATTAAAGGAATAATGCATCAAAGGCTTGAGTCTTAAGAGCTTTACTTCCTCCATAAGAACCACCAAAGACCACTACAGGAGATGTTTCAGAGGAGAGATTCTGCTTCAAGTTCCTTATCAGAACTGCACAATCAGCTAAAGCTTGCTGCGAATTCAAGTACCCCAATGTCTCTGTTGACTTGTAGGAGTCCTTTCCAAATGGCATCGATTCTCCATAGTATCTATGCTGCAAATGCACAGACAAGCAAATCTCATCTAATATATGGTGACAAAATTCCAGCATAGCTCATTCTTTGGATCAACAACTGAGAGAATTAAAAAGTAAGCGTATTTTGACTGACAGCCATTAGATGCTCTCCTTGAGATTTGCCCAGCTGTAGGAAAATCTCCATACATTTTGACCCAAGAAACTAGTTTTGTTCTCTAATCATTTCCAAATGACGACTTTTTAGCTCCAAGTATGACGTTTTTATCTAAAGCTCGTGACTTACTGAAGTAAAATGCGAATTTAAGAGCCAAAAAGTGAGCTTTCAGTGTGCTTAAGGAGTATTACTTCAATGAAAACCAGAAGAGCCCGGAACTTGGGAGCAATATCGAGCAAAAAGCCAGTGTTAGCAGCGAACCACTCAATGTCACCTTCATTTCCAGTGTAGACGAAGATGGGACCACCTTTTTGCCAGTAACGATTGTTGATGAGATACTTCTGGTAGAAGATTTTGGAGCTACTCTGCTGAAACGTGAAGTGGTCTAGGATTTGAGGAAAGTAACGAGCTCTATATGGTATCTTTGGGTTTGAGGCCTTATGTTGCTTAGCCAAAGATTGATAAGCTGCTCCAGGGAAAAAAGCTGGTATGGAACTTATCAATGGTGCAAGAATGGAAAAAATCAGAACTATGAGATGTGCAAAAGGAACCATGCTGGTGCTTTCACTTCTCTCTCTCAGAATGTGAGTGTATTTATTGCTTTGTTCTAGGAGTTGAAGCTATTATCTGCTCTGGTGGATTAATCTACACATTCAACTGTAAGTTGGAGTTTTGCAGTGATTCAGGGATTAGTTTTTAACTTTGTTTTAAATTATTTTTGGTTCATGTTGATTTCTTGAGTTAAATCCTTATGAGAGTATGAAACAATGTTATGAATAAGGTACTCTGCTACAGGTAGCTGATGCTTTCTCTCTCCCTATATGTAAAGTTATAGATACCATACCGATATTAATACCAATTTTAGTTTTGATATGATAATGCATAGATATCAGTTAATGCCGAGCATCGGGTAATTTTTTAAATTTATAAAATAGTTCATAAATTTTTTTAAAATTATAAAATAGTCCTACAATATATTATACTATATAATTTATAATTTTACGTCACTCAT
>JANITX010000211.1:1741259-1752677 GCA_027564395.1 Erythroxylum ulei
TTTATGAATAATTTGTATTTGTTTTCACCAATTTTTTAAATAATTTTTTATCATATATGTTGATATGAATAGGTTCTGGTTACTCTGAGAACCGAACCTGAAAATAGGTTAATCGATCCTATAGGTTCTTTAGGTTCAGGTTCATAAAATTGCCGAACCTGACATTCAGGTTCAGGTTACTTATGAACAAGTCAGGTTACCCTACCATGAACACCCCTAGTAGGAAATGGTAGGTGTGGGGTAGATTCAGCAGATGAGGGTGGTGAGTTGCAAGAGGGTAAAGGGGGGAATTCAACAAGGTTGGGAAGTGAGGAGGTAAACATTAAGAGAGGATTTGGTAAGAAGCTCAATTTTTTATTTTTATTTTTTACCTTTTCTTCTTCGTTGAGTCGCTTGTTGATTCAAACTCGAACACCAGGTAGCTTTTCTAATGACAAATTGATTCGATTTTACCAATTTCAGGTCCATACCTGAATGCCTAATTTTATGGAAAAGATTTCTCGTGCCAAGACAAAGATGCTAATCATGGAGAAGCATCACGCTTCAATCTAAATGATAGGTTCAGCGTTGAATATGGGTTAGAGTGTGAAACCAAAGAAGCATTCGGTGCTCTTCTTCAAATTGTTTACAAGTAAAACCTGGCGCAGTGGCACAGCAGATAATTTTGATGAATCTACTGCGCCCTGTATTCATCCAAATCTTGGATAGTCTCTTACAGGATTCTGTACTCTGTCAACCTGAGAATTCATCAGGAATACTAAACTACTGGATGTAGAATGCTTCCGAAATGCCAATGGCTCTATCCAACATCCAGCCATGGAAAGAACTAAAACATATCAATACCTGACAACTCCACCTTCTCTTAACCTATGATTCCATTCTATATGACAGCAAGTAAAGCCCAAACTGCTTAATCAAGACAAGACTCTAGTACCGTTGAATCGTAAACTTACAATATCTTTCAGGTGTGCTAACAGGGGATTATGTCCTAACAGAAACTTGCATTGTATCTCAAATTGAGCAGCGGAATGCAATCTGTTTATGCAATGCTTAATCATAACTCCTCCCACCTCTATTGTTGCATCAATGACAATGCACATTTCTCATAAAAGATTGTATCATTGCATTATAAAGAATGAGTGGATAAATAGTAATGAACACTTTCTTTCTTACTTCACCCTAACTCGTTCCCAAGTTACAACAGGAACTTTCGAATATGTATCGTCCCAGTTTCCCGCTCTAACATTAAACATAGTTACATGATCAATCAAGATTAGTGATACAATAGACCATTCTATATTCCATATCAACCTTTATCAAATTTTCGCAGAGTACAGAAAAGTTTTTTCTAACCTCCACCAGGAAATTCCTTTCACCAGAGCGCCCCCACAACTGGAAGATGTGCCCCACCTCATAAGGTGCTAGTATCCACAAGGGCAAGATCTTGAAGCAGCATTTGCAGGTCCAGTTTATGACCATGTCACTCCCGAAGTCGAGGCAAAGTAAATAGAATTGACACTAAAACGATTCTGTGTCACCAGTTCAGTGACAAGTTCATAATACATCTACATATTAGTATGTACATACAATGTCCATTAAGTATATAAGTACCACTGTTACCAGGTTTTGAAACTGTGGAAGTACATGGCCGTCCATCTCAGTAACCGGAAAGAAAGTAATCTTAAATTCACATGTATGCTAGGACCTTTAGGGTACATGATAAAAGAATCAGGCCATGGACGAATTTCCATAAAATTGTAAGCAAAATGCACCTGACTGATGTTGTTAATCACGATATAAAATTAGTTGCCAATCCACCTTCTTTTTCTTGCTGGCCGCTCTGGTTTAACTTCTGAATCTGTATGATTGTCTGTTTTGGCAGCAGGTAAGGCCTCGGTTTCGATCTTTTTAATTGCCAGAGCATCTTTATCACTAGGCATTGGGAGCTTAAACCGCTCGCTTCTTTTCTTCAATTTCTCAACTGTGTCCAGGTGCCTATCCTCAACTGGTTTTGTATCTGAATCCTTATTCCCTATATCACCAGCAGCTTTCTCTTCAGCCAAGGTATGGCTTTGAACAGCTTCAACTCTTTTAGAGGGCTCATCAGCATGTTTACTGGCTTCTGAAGATCCACCGTTATTATTTTTATCCACCCCTTTAAACTTTAAAGAAGCAGATGCCTTACTGCTGATACTGTAATCTCTCTCCTTGTGACTGGTCCAGCGTTCCAACTTTGACCGTCCCCTCCTGGACTCTTGTTGTTCCTCTTCAGAGGAAGCATCCTCCTTGCGTCTTTTTGAAGGGTTCTGTCGTACTGGATTCTCATTATGACCACCTCCCTGCCCATTAATGTTCTTTAATCCCTAAGCCAAAGGATAAAACAATCATGAAGAGCATACTAAACTCAGGTCAACTAACTTCATGGACAATCTAGACTCCAACTAAAGCACATCCAAGCTGAATATTAACTCGAATTGCTTGACATTACAATTTAGGAAGCTGAAAATATAGAGTTTGTCAGAGAAAAACAAGTTCTAGGTCCACAAGCCACACCATTAACTGGACTCAAGGCAAAACAATATAGCTATCAAATCATAGCCCTAAAATTTTGCCAAGCAACTTCAAAATATAATCAGACAAGGAAAAAGAAACTAAGCTTCTGTCCACTAAGCTAAATAATCCACTCCGCAGACCCTTGTAGAATATGTTTAAGATACTGGTTATAGCCATCCGAAAACTGTCATCAGCAGAATAAAAACATAGGACTGATCGTTTATAGTTTACTCCAATTTCCCTGACTAGATGTTACATAATGAACTTGGCCAAGGCAACAAAATCTTAAGTACAAACACTTCCCATGAGCGAAAAAGCACAGATTTTGCTAAATGTAATGCATCAACCACATCGTTATGTAGGACCGATGAAGCTACTCCCACACTTAGTGCCATGGTCAGAATTACCAGTTAGTTATTATGTATTTTGATGGAAAGATAAAAAGCCTCCGACCTGATTATAATGGTCAATTAACTTGAAGTAGTTGTACTACTCATGATTAGGATTCGTATCAACATGTGACTTAAGATTTGTGTCAGTTCCAAGGGAAGATATCGCCTCCCCTACACAGCATTTTACACTCTTTTGACAAGATTGAGACATACCATCTCATCAGGGTGACCACTCTGATCATCATGGTTTCTTCGTGAAGAACCAGAAGCACTACGATCACCCTCAGATTCTTTATTCTTCCTTGTATTTTCTTTAAGTTTTTTCTCTTGCATCTTCTGGTTATCATTCATATCCATTGCACGATCAATTTGGGTACTGGATCTCTCCTGCCTGGATCTTTTCTCGTCAGTATTTCCTCGTATATAAGCATCATCATATCCTCTATGATGAGAAAGGTTTTCTTCCTCCAGTCGATCTCTTCCCTTCTGTTGTTCACTGTTTCGAACTGCATCTTTAAGATGGTACTCTTTGTCAGAAACTTTACTTTCATTCTTTATCCTGTTATTACTAGTCCATGCCTTGTCATCTGTACCACGTCCGCTCCTCATAGATCCCCTTCCTTCTTCCCTTTCTCGTTTTGGCACGTTTTCTTCATGGGATTGTTTTAACCTGTACATCTCCTCCCTCTCCCTCGGCCTTTCTCCCCGGTCTCTGTGCAGCCAAACCTCATCTTTGTGCCTAGCAGAATGGTAATCGTCAAGATTATCTCTAATTCTTTGTTGATCATCTCTCTTCCGTGGGTCCATAGCATCATCCCTTTCTCTTCTTCGACGACTAGTATTTTCTCTGTGGCCAAGTAAAATCTCATCCTTGTCAAGATGGTCTCTCCTTAAATAATCTTCATCCTTCTTTCTCTTGCTATGGTAATCATCTCCAATTTCATATCTACTCTTCGAACTGTCATCTCTTTCCCTGTGCCGTGAACTACCATCTTTATCATAAGGAACCCTGTAGCTCCCATTATACATTTGCTTCCTTGAATAAGGATGCTCATCTTTGTCAGTCCTTTCATTCTCCCGTATCTTGCTTCTGTGTCTCGATCCAATATCAACTCCGCGATCCCTTTTCCTTGTGTCTTCATTCCTAACTTTTTTGAAATGTGGATCTTCATCTCTACGTTGCCAAGATCCATCAGGAATTTCACGGTCCTTTCGCCGATCATAACCCTCAGTCTTTATATGCAAGTGTTGGGCCAAGGTAGAATCTGAATCCCTACGAGGATAAGAACCCTCTCTCCCTTTCGAAAACATGCAACTTCTTTCCATTTCTTGTCTCACATCATGATCTCTTCTTCGCAAATCACGTTCATTTTCGTCAAGGTGCCTCTTCACACTACCCCTGCGTGAAGAGCGTCCACCTTGAACAACTTCCTCCTCAACATCTTGCCATTTTTGATAATCTTTACTGCTCCCAGATCTTCCTTTGCTGTTTTCACTGCTTCTAGCGGCAGATTGATCAGAGCGAGAATTTGTAATTCTCCTGTTCACAGAATGATTTTTATTTCCATCTTTGAGGGCATCAGTTGTGGTTTCCTCATTCTCAGTCACCTCGTCCTTTTCCATTCCAGAGCTCGCTTCAGCTAACACATGCTCATCAGGAGTATCATCTTTTTCCTCCATGCTCAAGTCCTTTCCATCCTTAACTAGGACAGGAGATGATAGTGCAGAACTATGTTTATCGTCCTTGCTTTCAACTGATTCTTCCTCCACATTATCAAGGAATTTTCTGTCCCTAGAACTCCCGCTTACACTCAAACGAGGGGATCGGTCGAGTGGTCTTCCTTGAATTTGCCTGTGATGAAGAGGCAAGAGTTAAGAAAATTCACTCATAAGAAACTAATAAAAAATCAAATAACAAAATCTGCAAGAGTTCAAGGAAATTTGGCACAGAGGAATATATTGATGCCTCAAAAAATTCAGTAGAATTCATGTATATTACCAGGAAGGTAAAATTTGTAATACCAAAAACTCCTCCTGTACAAGCTGTTATGCAAAATAAAGTTTATTTTTTTGAGGAAAATCTTATGAGATCCAGAATGGTTTCCTTTATGTTAAAGCAAGTATTTTACTGTTTAGAAGGAAATCTCCAATTTAGTTTTTTTCCTATCTTGACAAGCAACCTAAGACTTTTAAGAATCCATGCAATCTACTTCCTTTCTTATGCTTCCAATTAGGGACTTGTCAGTATTCATTTAATTCAAGAGGAATACACCTCTGGCTTAGCTTCCTTGAGTAGCTGTCTTAGCTTACTTGAGTAGCTATTGTTCCAGTATCTCTTCACCTAAATTCTGTTAGCCACTGTAACTTAAGCTACTGCTTAGAGCAATTTAACTGACCACTAGTTCCATTATCAGATAATTCCAACAATCCTCATATTTCACATCAATAGCTTAATTTTCCCATATTCTTCTAATATCTTCCATATTAATTAAAACGCCTGAATATAATCCCAAGTGTCAATGTTTAGGTAGCTCTAGGAAAAGATGGCTCTCTCAACTACCAAAGTTGCTTCTATAATCTGTATTACATCTAAGCCATGGATTAAGTAAATGACACCCAACCCTAGTCATTCCATACCTTCCCTCAATAGATGATGTCCCAACATCTCCACTAGGGTATGTGGGAGGCTGCTTCCTAGAACTTGGATGATATTGACCTGATGCTTCTGGGCGAAAAGGCAACCTGGTCTCCCCATCAGGTATACCATCCTGAACAGATTCCATATATGGTGGCCTTCTTCCACCTCTTTGGCCAACATATGCCTGTGGCAAATCGTCAACATACTCAGTTTCCTTATGTGCTGTGTCATTTTCAGCTTCACGGCTTCCCCTAAATTCATCTTTAGGAGGATCATTGGCCTCTCCATCCACCATGCCGTTTCCCGCTGAAGAATCATCATCCAACAAATCCTGGCAAATAATCTGTTCATTCAAAATCTCCAGTTAGTTCACTTGGCATTTATGATCATCACAATCTGAGACTATTATGATTATTACCTCAATGATAGCATCAGAATCACGAACTCTGGGTGGTCGTGTATCGATGGAAGGGAGGCGCTCACCATAACCTGTTTCAACTTGTATTGCTCTTCCAGTTGGCTATTAGACAAATAAATTTAATCAGTGAGTCTTCAAACTGGTGTGAAACTAAACACGATCTATCATGAACGACTGAAATTAATAAAACTGAAGGGAAAAATTTATGCTTAAACAATGTGAGACAAAAGGGCTGATGTCTTTGTATGGGTGTGTGCATGAGAGAGACGGCAACGGAGAGCATTCCAGCTCTGCTTTCGTCAAGGAACACAACATCATCGCTTGATTTAAAGAAAACAACTTAATGAACAAAAAGAAAATAAAAAAAAACTTCTTGTTCTGAAGAAAATATAGAAGATTGAATGATGTAGCTGAAGCATACTATAGGTGGTCGCACTCGAGCAGATCCTTTTGCTAGATCATTTTGTCCAGCATCTGTCTTTCCAAGATTTGAATTATCAACTGGAACATCAATACCACTTGCAGCAGCTAATTCTGGTGGCAGATCTGGATCATATTCCTAAAATGAAAAGAACAGAAAGTAGAAATTTACTTTGCTATTTACCAAGTAAAACATTAAAGGAAACACAACTACAGATGGCAGTTGTCTACTATGCCAATTATACATGGCCATTTCATACCTGTTCAGTGCGTCCACTTTCATAAACACGAATTTTGCTTTGCATTGTAGTTTCCAAGCGGTGTTGTTCCTAAAAAATGGAATCCTGTAAGCATTTATTTATTTGAAGAACAAGAACTTTAAAGCTCTAATTTTACCAGCTGTTTGCAATAATCTTTCCAGCTTTCCTCATTCAAACCGAAGTTAAAGAAGTCTGAAATGTCCACAACAGGATATTTCCATGGCTTCTCCTCAAAGCTATCAATGTCAACATCAAAAATGGTCCTGAAATCATATGTAGAAGAAATAAGTAATTCAGCAGGTAAAACAATTGCCATATTCTGTAGCTTACTACTTACTAAATATACTACAATGCTGATCTTCTGCAACTACAGAAACTATTATGAGATGAATACGCACCATAACCTTTAATTCAGCTTGCCAATGCCACCACAAGTAAACAATATGGCATAGAGGATAAACATCAACTTATCCAAACTCAAACCAAGATGTTTCTAACTAAACTAGCAATTGTGAATAGAAAGAACTAAGAGTTTGAAGAAGTGTACAGTTCAACCTAACCACAAAAAGAGGCACATGTTTACAATTTAACAGCAAAAAATAACTGGATTGCAGTCCAGCATAATTTTTTTTAAGGTACACAAGCCAACGTAATTTATTAATCAATTCCATGAATCATACACAGATGCACACATTCTTTGCTTAAAAAAAAAGAAAATAAAATAGCTTGACCCATTTCTACATCTAATTTTTCAAAACCATACACCCATTATCTTGACTAACATTCTTTTCTTAGAACAAGAGAACAATTAATGATCCATTCAACCAGTTTTAAGTGTTAAGCATCCAGCCAAGGGTGAAAATACTTGACATATAGAACGAAAAAAGAAGATTGACAACCAATGAAATCATATGCACACTCCAGAAGGAAAAAATTCAGCTTATGCAGCTGAAGAAAATGTTACTTGTGGGAAGGAAGTGTGAATTCCAGACCACCACCATAACCCCGCCCTGCCATATTGTTGCCCCAAGCAGTCCCATAACCTGGATGAAAACCCTTCTGCATTTGAAGTCCACTTTTCATTCCTGTCGGTCGCCACTCACCTCTACCACGACCAGGTATAGCACCCATGCTAATAGGAGGGCGAACTTGACCTGGAGCTCCTCCAGGACCAAAAGTTGTAGCTCCAGGAATTGGTGCTGCACCAGGCCTTACATACTGCATCCCCAGTAAGAAATAAGCAATTAAACAAACTAGAAAATACACTGGCAGAAAATATTAAGCCCCACAAGTCACTGAAACAATTGTACATGGCATCTAAATTCAAGCTTTACACATGCTCCATCGCCTAGTAGAGGACAATATGGAGAGTGTTAGGGTTAAAGTCAAATCAACTAGAACACCTTTACTCTGTCCTAAAAATGCATACCATCTATCAAGATATAGTAAGACCAGTGCAAACAGGCGTGTACTGGTTAAAATTGTAAACTAATGAAGGTATGTTACCACCAATCGCAACTTACAAGTAATCTGAACCCTCTTAATCAGAAAGAAGGTTTTGGTACAAGCATAGAGAAGCAGAGAAACAAGGCTGAAGATTGGAGAGAAGCATTCTTTAGGTTGAACATCTTAAGAAGTGAGCGAAAAGATTTAAGATGGTAACAATCAATATGAGACTCTAAAACAAAACCAGACATCAAATTGCAAGTCCAAAACTAAAGATTTCAATTAGTAGTAGTTCAGTGAAAAGGGGCCTAAATATTATATGCTTCAACTAAGGTTAACCACTTGACAGAAGATTAGCAAAACTTACTGAAATAGTGGGAGTTTAAAAAAAGTTAAGTCCAACTAGCTGTCCTGTGATCTTCTGAAGTAATAGAATAATGGTTTAATTGAAGCAATTTGGATGTTCTTATGGAAGGCACCACCTGGCTGTATTCTAAATGAAATTTTCCAATCAAGTTAGTATTCTTTTCTACCTATTTTCCTTTCAACTGAACAAGGAAATGATTTTGCTATACGAAGCCATGAAAAATGCTCCCAGTTAAGTGATCTATGGTGTTCTTTGTCACAAGTAATTTGTCCAAAATCCAAAATGTTAGCTAAGATCATTTCCTCCTTTAAGCTGTTAACCATGTGGTGATTCCACCATCATAGGTATACAAGTCAACCAGAGAACATTGAAATTGAACCTACGCGCCCAATTGCCACAAGCTAAGTATGCAACAATTAAATTAACAAAGTCAATGCAACCCCAGAATTGGAACCTTCTCTCTGAAACTTTTATTTCATCAAAAGATGTTTATTGGACTGCTTAGGCATATCAAGACCACAAGAGAGTGTACGGAGAACAGCTCAACTCTCATCCAAGGGAGGCAATGAACATCCAAGATCTTTGATGACTGAAATCAGGGTTCTCAGAGATATTTGGCCATAATGATTAGAAATTTATCAATCAGTAATCTCAGTGCAGAGCTTTCCATCTAATCACTGAGGGAGCAACCGAGATGAAGAAGTGCAATGATTGGAACTGTTTTTCGAAATTCCACATTGTCATCTATGGCTGTAAAAGATTCTGTGTCTTCATTCTTAGAAACCAAGTCAGCCACAGACAGGCGTGCAAGATTTCAAAGATCAGAATTCAAAACTGAGTACCAAAACTTCTTTTGTAGGTTCTGTAGCTTGACGTCAAAACTCGGGTAAAAAAATCAGAACATCAATACAAATGAGTTTTAGAGATAAAGCTGTCAAGCAAAACACAAAACCACACCGCTCAGTGCCTATTAATCACTTAATAATAGACCGCAAGCCACTATCATTGAACTTCAAGTGGTATTTATAAATAAGTGTGTTCCAACTTTATCATTTAATTTCTTCAAAACTTGGAAACCATGTACAACACACTACAAACTATGTAATCTTGAAGAGCAGCAAGGGGCAGAACATGAACCCCATTTACAAGATTAAATAAAACACCATGTATAATATTAAAGAAACCATCTTTGCTTTTACTTTTCTCTAACATCATACAACAACAACAGCAGCAGCAGCAGCGTCACTGACCTTAAACTGAGAATGAAAGGAATGATGATAAGGATGACCGCTGTACCCAATCTTGGGCACCACCATTGCATTTCCTTTTCCTGCAGCCTCTCCGCCTTCCTTCCTCTCCCCTTCGGCTCCGACAACAGTAGCATCTTCTCCACCTCCCCAGTCCTGCTCCTCCATGGGCTGGCTGGGCTCACCATCAGCCACAATTACAAAATTGTCCTCATCACCTTCGTCGTCGTCAACTCCTCTCTTCATGCCCATTGGTCCATGGTTGTTATCATTCAACACTATCTGCAAATCATCTTCACTGTCACTATCTTCCTCCTCCCAATCTTCTTCTCTTTCTCCACTCGTCTCAGCTCCACCTCTCACGGCAACGGCGGAATCTTCAACACTAACGGAAAGCCCCGGGATCTTCGGAGCCGAGTCCTCGATGGTGTGAGTGTCCTTGATGTCAAATTTCACATCTTTATCATCACCCTTGAACTGAAAACCACTCAAATCACGGGAATTCGCATCGTTGTTGGTCGTGGCAAGAGGGACCAAAACCTGAGGTCCGGCTGAGAAAGCGGGATCAAATGGGCCCAATTTCTAGGGGGAAACAGGTGGGACTTGATTAGAAACGACACGGGATGAGCCGTAGAGGATCTCGTCGTCCTCCTGGTCGCCAAGGAGGTTGAGATCGATCGGACGGTGAGGGGGTTGAGGTCTAGGAGCAGAAGCATGGGTACGCGGAGCAGAAGATGAAAAAGGAGGCAAAACATCGGTATAGAGATCTCCGAATTCATCTTCGTCTTCCATTACAGAAAGAATCAAACAAAAAAGATAAGAGGAAACTCAGAGAAAGCTGAGCCTTCGAGAAGGAGAGATGACGAGAGAACAAACGCGAAGTTTGGGAGGGGACGAGAAAGGGTTTTGATTCGAGGTTTGTGGGCGATGGAGGCTAGGTGGGCTTCTACTCTGGGCTTCTTTAGCGCTTTTGATATTTAATATAATAATAACCATTTTAAAACAATGTATTTGTCTTTATTAGAAACAATGTATTTTTGATTTTTTTTTTTTTGAAATGTTAGAGTTAAACTATAAAACTTATGGTCAAAATTGATCCTTTTATTAAATTGTATTTTAAAAAAGTGAGTCTCATCTTGAGACCTGCAAAAAATATTTAAAAATTATCAGATCAATATTAATTTGACATTTAATAGACGGAGTTAAATATTTTTTAATACCTTAATTCCATTAAAATGTTTATTAACTAATAAAATCAAAATTTTTAAAGAATTTTATTAATTAATTTTATTTATTTATTAATTAAATTAATTAATTAATTTTATTAATTAATTTTTATTAAAATGTTTATTAATCAAAATTAATTAATTAATTTTCATCTAATAATCTTATTTTTTAATAAGTAAAAATATTATCCTCTAATCATATTTCAAATTCTTCAAATTTATATAATATTTAACTATTGTTATAACAATATAATACTAATTAAACTTTTTAAATCTGGCTTAACTTCTGACCTAACTTTTAAAACATTGATAAAAACTGGCCTAGTAATGTTTATGAAACTATAATTATCATTTACTTACCCGCTAGACTAAGTGTGCTGGATCCCGTTTCCGGAACCCAACTCTCTTGACCATCGTACCGTCGTACTCGAGCGTGGCTCCTTGCTTAACA
>JANITX010000211.1:1996961-2017778 GCA_027564395.1 Erythroxylum ulei
TGGGCTGATCTGAATATGTCAGAGTTTCCTTCATTAACTTTCGAGCACTCACCCTTATAGCCAATGCCTTGAAGATCTCCTTTAACTTTACCAATTTCCAACAACTTTTCTAGCTTTTCGGTACCTCCATTTAACATTCTCAATCCCTTTTCGGTACTTACTAATTTCATTCGAGCTTCACCAAGCTCATTTGGTGTCAACATCAAATTCTTTTCTAACTCTTGGATGGTGTTTTTCATGGAGAGATTCTCTTCCTTCAATCTTTCATTCTTTCTGCATATTTTCACCCATTTTTTGTACATTAGTTCGTAAGCTTCATAAATGTTCTCCATTTTATCACTTGACCCACTTTCATCACTGTCATAATCTGAAATTGAGCTTTGAGCTTAATTTTTTGCATTTTTCCCGAAATTTTCAGATTTACTCACTTTTTCATCTTCAGTTACTTCCTTCTCAGTTATTGTTAAACAAGTAATTGGAATTTTGCTGTACAAAGTAATCAACGCATCATTATTAACAACTTCTTCTTCACTTTCGGATTCGTTATCACTCAAAGTGCTCGTATAAGATTTTCCTTTTCTCTTCTTCATAGTATTAGCACATTCTGCTTGAACATATCCGAAACTTTGACACTCACGGCATTGAATTCTCTTTACTTTTCTTTCTTCCTTATGAGTTTTGGCTTGTTGATTGAAGTTGTTCAATGAGCTCTCGCCTTTTTGCCTAAACTCGGGTCTGTCCTTTTTCACTCTCTTCAGCCACTTACTTAACTATCGTGTTAATAGCTTTATCTTCTAGTTCTCGTCGGATTCATCTTCTAAGTCATTCGCGACTTTACTAATCTCGGCTTGCAATGCTAATCCTTTCTTCTTCTCTCGATTGTCCCTCAACAAATTCATTTCGAAATTTGTAAGAATTCCAATTGCCTTCTCCAACGACAAATCATTGATGTCATGAGCCTCCTCGATTGCTGCAATTTTCGGAATAAATCTAAGAGGAAGTGGTCTCAACGTCTTCTTAACTAGTTTCAGATTGGAATATTTTTTTTCGAGTTGATGTGCCTGATTCGCTATATCATGCAATCTTTCATGAAAGTCCTCAATAATTTCATTCTCATCCATCTTCAGTTCTTCAAACCGCACAGTTAACATCTATATTTTTGACAATACAATAGATTTTGACCGTTCATGACTAGTCTATAACATATCCCACGCTTCTTTAGCTAATTCACAGGCTAATATCATTGAGAAGCATCCTTCATCAACAGCACTGAAAATTGCATGCAAAGCTTGTGAGTCTCGAAGTGCTCTTTCTTCTTCAGCTCTTGTCCATTCAAATGAATCTTTTAGAATTGTCTCTCCTTTATCGTCAGTAATCATCGGATGTATCTAGCCATTTACTACCGAGTTCCATGCTCTTGTTCCCTGTGCCTGAATAAAGACCCTCATCCGTGATTTCCATGCAGGATAATTGGAACCATCCAACAGCGGTGGCCTGATAATTGATGCTCCTTCTCTTATGGCCATGTTCACGAAACTAGCATCTGCACCAACTTGCTACCAAGTTCTAAATCGGTGACCTCACTCCGATACCAATTGAAAAACCAAAGGGGTTAATTATTTCGCAAACTTTCCGCAAACTTATTTGGCACCAACAAAATAAAAACAATCAAAACCAAAATAATAAAAACACTAGAAATTTGGTAACGCAGTTCAGCACACCTTGCTTACGTCTGCGGGGCCCTCATCCAGCTTAATCACTTTCACCAAAGTACAATGGTTTTACCAAAGGCTTTACTGAGCCGACACCACTCAACCCTTAACACTATCTCTCAACCTCACTTCCCGTGAAAGATTTTCACACCCAATAGTACGACCACCTCGTCAGAGGATTTGTCTAACTAATTTTACTCAAAACAATAATAATTAAAAATAGCTCAAGTATTTAATTAACTGAAAATTAAATAACAAAAATACTTAAGACAAAGAAAACTTCCCTATAAATTTATCTTCTTAAAATAATCCAGCTGAAATTCTTCATTATAGCTGATTCTTTATTCATAAAAACGTCTTAGTGTTTTGTTAATTTATCATTAGTACTCACTTCACGTAGATGACTTCACTGCTTTGCTCACAAATTAAGTTCACTGTGGCCCCAATCACACCCAATGTCATTCAGCTATGTTCCAAGATGTACACTGCCGCACTCACTTCAATTCCACACACACACACACGTCAATACCCACTGCTGCACAGGAGATGAACATTAACACTCACAGTAGCTACACATATGGTTTTAGCCCACATAATAAAGATTTCTGTGTTTCAAAAAATACAAAAAAAACAGCGGCAACATTTTCTCTTGGCTTCGACGAAACTCACACCCAAAAGTTGCCAACTCACCAAATCATCAGTTGCCGCACCACACGTACAAGGATTCTTCACATGCGTGTTTTTGATAGACTTCTACAATAACCAGGAGATCACATGTTTTAATATCTTTTTAAGATTCCACCGTGATCTAGACAGCCTGTATATTTAATCCAATATGTGATATATATCACTTCACTTTTTAAAGAATTTAATTAAAACACAATCTTCGTATCTGCTGCTTATCTATTTAAAGCACAACCTCGACCCATCTTTATCAATTTAATTATTAATTTTTTATATGTCTAATTAAAAATGTCAAAATTGAATAAGATATATAAAATATATCTTAACAAATTGTGTTATCCTATGTTAATTGATTTAGATTTTGTGTATGGATAATCAAATTTTTGTTATTGTTATGAACCCACTGTGAAAAGATGATTTAATGCGATCATTGAATTGTTTGATTACATATCCATTGCTAGAATTTCGATATAATCCATAATTATTATGTGAAAATTTATGTGTAGCGATTAATGATTCATAATCATTAGGGATAACATGACTTAGGTTAAATGACGCATTGTATGTGATTGTTACCTTGATTAATCAGTTTTCCTAATTCATAATGCTATTGCTTAAGTAAATCTAGAGATCGTATACTGGGTTATTCGGTGGTTAGGTTTAATTAACGATTATATCTTGATTAAATAAAACCTAAGAAAAAATTCGTGTTAATTATTAACCCACGATTAATAGTTTCTAGGAGAGGTTTGAGAACAACAAATCAATAAAATATACTTAATTAAGGTATAGGCCGAGATTGAACTAAAAAACCGGATGCTTACCGAATTTTCCAATTTTACCATTTTTGCATATTTTTTTTAATTTATTTTTATTAGTTAATTTCATTTTATTTTCTCATTTCAAAATCTAAACCCCCTATTTTTCTTAAAAACTGATTAATTTCATTTCATAAGTTAACCGAACACTCCTTATGAGATTGACTTAGACTTACTACTATTACAACAATAATCTAATTATTTTATTTTAACTAACATTATGACACGCAAGTCATGGACACATCTTGTGGGACAAATTCGTGCATAAAAGAAAACTTTTGTGACACTAGTCTGCTAATGGATATGTCATTCATGATTGTTAAGCCTCCATAAATTCTGGAACTGGCATTTTGTGTCACGGTTGAATGGGATATATATACCTACCTATCTCCTCAACCGCCAACCATTAATAGGATTGTAAGTTTGAGAAAGGAGGGTTTTACGTACGCATCGATAAGAATCGGGTCTGAACTCTGAATTCTATTTAAAACTTGATCAGGATTAAGTCATGCGTTGTTAATTTGGTTTGAATGCGCTTAAATTTAATAATTTATAATAATTAAGATATTATAAAGAAAAGCAATCTTATAAAGCATGCAGCTTTCGACAGTTGGCAGTTGGCAAGCGGGAGATGTCTGAAACGACGGGGGAAAACTGTCCAAAACGACAAATTAGTGCATTGGCCACTTGGCACATTTGGAACCACCTAACCAAAGTCCCTCCCTCGTTGGACTTGGAGGTAGCTAAGGCCATCCTTGGAAGAAAAAGGCGTAGCTCAGTTTCTTCTTATATATTCAACCTTTCGTAGCTCACACGCACACGTAGACCCACCAAACTCACACCGGTCACTCTTTTACCTGCTCAACTTCTTACTTTCCTGTCGTTATAGTCTCTCTATTGGAGGAGCTGAAGAGGGGTGTCTTTGAAGTTCCTTCTTCTAGGTGTTTACTTCCTTGCTTGGATAGTTACTGTGTCTTGGTGACGATGGCAGGGACTGGAGTTTTTGCAGAGATATTGGATGGAGATGTGTACAAGTATTACTCTGATGGAGAGTGGAAGAAGTCAGCTTCTGGGAAAAGTGTTGCTATTGTTAACCCTACTACAAGGAAGACCCAGTACAAGGTTCAAGGTAAGTGATCAATCAACAATTCTTGTTCTAGGTTTTATATGGAAAAAGGCTTAATCTTGGTTATAATTTTGGAGGATTGAAGTTACCCTTTATCTGCAAGAGCTTGAAATGTAAAGTTGTGTTCTTAGTGAAGAGAAATGACCAGAACAGATGTTTTGTTTCCCATGCAAATTGCGTTTTTCTGGTATAAATGGAGAGAACATGAAAAGGCACGAACTAATCGAAGTAGATACCTCTGGGATGTGGATCAACTGAACAGAGTTTCTGTTGGCTAAATTTGTTTTCTGATCAAATTCGTTTTTGGGAAACAGCTTGTACACAAGAAGAGGTTAACAAGGTTATAGAATCAGCAAAAAGTGCACAAAAGTTATGGGCTAAGACTCCACTTTGGAAGAGAGCAGAGCTGCTTCACAAAGCAGCTGCCATTCTGAAAATGCACAAAGACCCAATTGCAGAGTGCCTTGTTAAAGAGATTGCAAAACCAGCCAAAGATTCAGCAACTGAGGTATATGATAAGTTGCCCACTGATCACAGTCCCACAATCAGTACTAAAACATTGTGAAACTCATCAACCTGATTTCTTATTGTTTCTGAAGGTTGTCAGATCAGGTGATCTAGTTTCTTACACTGCTGAAGAGGGGGTAAGGATTCTAGGAGAAGGCAAGTTCTTGGTCTCTGATAGTTTTCCTGGAAATGAGAGGACCAAGTACTGTCTTGCGTCTAAGGTATGCAATCCACTATAGTAATATTTCCTGATACTTTTTGTAGACAAGTTACTGATTAGTTATCAGGATTGTTGACATAATGA
The DNA here is from genome assembly GCA_027564395.1 of Erythroxylum ulei. NCBI lineage: Eukaryota > Viridiplantae > Streptophyta > Magnoliopsida > Malpighiales > Erythroxylaceae > Erythroxylum > Erythroxylum ulei. Next base: position 2,002,113 of record JANITX010000211.1, read on the forward strand.
GATGAGGACGAGATTTTTGGCTTATCCCTTTGACAAATATGACAAAAAGGCTTTAAAACGGATTTCAGATTATCCTATCAAGGTAGAAGTTGACGAATTGGTTTGGTGATGTCAGTTTTAAGAAAATGATAATGGCCACCTATCCTGGTATATGACCTAAGCGTACCATCACAAGTTCAAAACTAAATAGTGAATATGTTATTTGTGTTGATAGATATCTGTTGATAGTTTTCTCTATGTTGTTTCTATTTTTCGTTTTATTACTTCTTTTTTTTCTTTTTTGTTTGGTCAAGAGATATCAGAAAGACACTAACAGATTTGTTTTTGGTTTTTTGCAGTTTTTCTTTTTCATAATCTCATTATCTTGTTCAATGCAAAGGGACTCAAAACTATTTGTTTCTTAACATTAGTTCCTGGAATTCCCTAACATCCTAAGCTGAAAATTTAGAGAAGTAATGTGGGTTCAATACATTGAATTATTAAAAATTCAGAAAGCAGAACATAAACTTCAGGGAACGCAACATCCCACTGAAGGTGGTTTCACTGCTTAACATTTATCTCTAATTTTTCTTCGATGACATTCACCGTGTAGATTTTCCTGTGTTTGAGGCCCTCCATGGACAAGATTTACTGAATATTTATACCTGGGACTTACATGCGTCGATTGCATTAAAATGCAGATTCCGCTGGGGGTGGTTTTAGCCATTCCGCCCTTTAATTATCCTGTCAACCTTGCTGTTTCAAAGATTGCCCCTGCATTAGTAGCAGGAAACTCCCTTGTACTCAAGCCTCCGACTCAGGTATCTCATGAATGTCTTCCTTAGGAGGATGAAATCTTTTGAATTTGTTTCTATATGTAAATCTACTAGGGATAACTGTATGAATATAACCATTAACTTGTTTCCAGGGTGCGGTCTCATGTCTCCATATGGTACACTGCTTTCACTTAGCTGGCTTTCCCAAAGGCCTGATCAGCTGTGTTACTGGGAAAGGTTCAGAAATTGGTGACTTCCTTACTATGCACCCTGGGGTTAATTGTATCAGGTAACTCATTGTTTGTTTTTCTGTAGTCCGTTCTTTACAACAATTTACACAAATAAAACAACCAAGGGGCATTCTTTTCTGTGCAGTTTTACTGGAGGAGACACTGGTATTGCCATTTCAAAGAAGGCCGGCATGATCCCTCTTCAGATGGAGTTGGGAGGAAAAGATGCCTGTATTGTGCTTGAGGATGCTGACCTGGATTTGGTAGCTGCAAACATAATAAAAGGAGGATTTTCTTACAGGTTGGGAAGTTTTTATAATTTTTTATAAAGTTTTACATTAGGAAAATGCAATGTAGAAGATTGATATTAAGCATAGGAAACTCAATATAGTTCTGCCTCCAATCATGTCCATCACTCTGAAATTCTGACATTTTTGCCATATCTTCATTAGCGGCCAACGATGCACTGCCATTAAGGTTGTCTTGGTGATGGAATCAGTTGCTGATAGTCTTGTTGAGAAAGTAAAGGCTAGAGTTGCAAAATTAAGAATTGGGCCACCTGAGGATGACTGTGATATCACTCCAGTAGTTACAGAATCATCTGCCAACTTCATTGAAGGACTTGTTATGGATGCTAAGGAGAAAGGAGCTACATTTTGCCAGGAGTACAAAAGAGAGGGCAACCTCATCTGGCCCTTGCTGTTAGATAATGTAAGGCCCGATATGAGGATCGCATGGGAGGAGCCTTTTGGACCAGTTTTGCCTGTTATAAGGATAAGTTCCATCGAAGAAGGAATCCACCATTGCAATGCCAGCAATTTTGGACTACAGGTACAGACAATTTTCATTCTTAACCTTTCATCTTTAGTTAGTTTGGAGCTTGATAGAATTCAATTTTTCTCTCTAGCTGTGATTCTAACACTTATAATCCATGCAGGGGTGTGTCTTCACAAAGGACATCAATAAAGCATTGTTGATCAGTGACGCAATGGAAACCGGCACAGTTCAGATCAACTCCGCACCTGCTCGCGGTCCAGATCATTTTCCTTTCCAGGTGAACCAACTCTCAAAATATGGCAAGGATAGCTTGCTTCTAAATTTGACTTCACTGCCCAATTCTGGACTAATAAATGCTTTATCTATAGGGTTTGAAGGATAGTGGGATTGGATCTCAAGGTATCACAAACAGCATTAACATGATGGTCAAGGTCAAGAGCACCGTTATCAATTTACCTGCCCCTTCTTATACCATGGGTTAGTATCTTCTATTGAGATCGGTATTACTTGTAGGTAATTAGTAAGTTTGAGGAAATTCTTCTCTCTTTTAGAGTACAAACTTCTACCATGTGCTGTCAATTCTTATCCGTCAATAGGTAAGCGTAGAATAAGGGATGAAGATATATCAACTTGCTCGGAATCGTGTACTATAAAGTATTCCGTTAGTGAATTATCACAACAGTGGATGCTTTGATATGTTCTTGTGCATCATTTTCATTAGAATGCACAATATCAGGACTTGGTAACTTATCTGGAGGATTACATCCTAAACTAAATGATTTGGTATGTCAGAATAAATTTATTTTTAACAAGCTTGCCTCTTGATGTCCCTGTCATTGTAAGGATCTTCTAATATGAATTATATTCGATTTCTGCTACACTTTCCAGTTAATTAGTGTGAAAAGAAAATACTGTTATGAAGAGAAAGTTTGAGTGTACTTTGAAGTGCAAGAGTGAGTGAGGGCTGTCAAAACTTGGTGTTTCTAATTTTTCCTGGAAACACATAACGGTCGACCAAACTATAACAATGACCAAGTCAAGTCATAAAGGAGGATGTTGCTTGTATTGGGTATTCTTTGTTGTTGGGTTTGGACTTGTTCATGGTGGAGTTGGTTGTTCATGCTGTTTTGTTATTGGTCTTCATGGAATCTCCGAAGGACGGCATTTGTGCTTGGATTGACTCTGTCTGAAGTCAATGGGATTAACCACTCTTTAAAAAAATATTTAGGTTTTCAATTAGGTTGGAGTTTGATTGCTCAAATCTGAGTATTTAGACTTGATCAAACTTAAGTTTGACAAATTTTGTAAAATTTGACTAATTAAGATATTTTTCTAATTTAAATAAATTCATCTAAATTAAACATGTTAAATTAAATTTGATCGGCTTCGCTTATTCTTTAAATAGTTCTTTCAAAAAAATGCACGGTTCGTATAGTTACTAAAATTAAAAATAACCAAATTGAGTTCTTTTCTTTAGTGGTCTTATTATTAACCTTAGCAACGTTTGGTCCTTTTTTTTTTAATCTTTCTCTCTTGTTTAAAAGACCAATATAAGGATGAGAAAATTAATTAAATAAAAATCGATTAATTTATTAATAATTGGTCAACTTTAGAGAATTAATTAGTTTTTATAAATTAAAATAAATCAATTAATTTTTATTTTTTAATTTATTTTTTAATTAAATTTTAAATTCTTCGTAAAAGGTAATCTTTTTTCGTCATATTTCAAATAGCTGGTTTATGACGATTTAATATCGATTGAATTTTTTAAACTTTAAATATTTTATCTCAATATTTACCTTTTAGTCCAATTTTTAAAATATTTTTTTTTCTTTTCGTTGTAACTTTCAATAATAGAAGGCATTAAAATAAATTCTGTCTCTGTAAATTGAGGTTGAAGAAAAAAATTAAATAAAACACAAACACTTGTATTAAATTAACCATTTACTCATACTTCATTAACACATTTTCAATATTTTCTGGATATGATTGAGAAGATCTTCAACTTTATAATAACTACATTCAAGTTGGACCGTCCAAATTTTTTATAATGAAGAATAAGATGATTCCTTAGTTTATTATAATCATTTTTTCATTATTCTCTTCTCTATTTTAAAGTTAAAACTTTAGAGTTGACTATATTATGTTGAAACCCTAGAGATTCGACAGGTACAGCTACGAAATTTCCATCTTCATTCCCATGTCTTGCATAGTTAGTCTACATGACGATCCTGATTCCTGACATATAATAATGTTAAAAACAGATATATAATTCAGTAGGTATATAAGTTGGCGAAGGGAATATATTTATGTTTTTTATATTACATGAACATCTGTAACACCCAGTTAAAGTTCTGTTAAGATACGAGATTTGAAAAAGTTCGATAATACACAACTTTATTTTTAAAAAAATAATTAAAATCTTACTCGTTAGAGATATATAGCTTGTTGATATGAAAATTGAATTATAAATATAATACGTAGTATAAACCTTATTATGTACTCAGGATCAACATGAAAGGATTAAAAACGAAGGTAATGCGGAATACCTGATTTCGGTTCCATCTTTAATTTCGATGACGATTTCGAGCTCTAAAAGATTACGAATCTTCCTGGATTTTTACGGAAAGTGTTTCCTGACATATAGTTCACATCTTTCTATAATTTTTTCAATACGTAAGTTTTACTAACAGATCAGAGATTCTTTATATTTACGATTGATATGAGTAACTGCAGAAGGCCTTAAACTATATATAACTTCCATATCAGATTTTTTCATCATAAGGTCAATATGGGTCTGGTCCATACTAATTAGAATCCATTTTTTACACGGACTTTGACCCATTGATTTAGATTATTTATTGGATCACTTTATTTTTTTATCTGAATTAAATTATGTAACTTAACCGATAATTTATTGAAAAATAAAAAATACAATTAATAATTGTCCAACTTTATAGGAAATGACAAAATTATCCAACAACAAAAAAATTAAATACTTTTTGCTTTATGAAAGTTGTGGAAAATGAATTAAACTGTAAACAAAAAGATATAAAGAATCAATCAAATAAATATAAACAATAAAAATTAAATAAGAGAATAACAAATCATAAGCAAAAGTGATATCAAATATTCCTTAAGATATGTTTTAAACTGCTCTCTTTTATTATAATTAGTATTAATGTCGATATCGATATAAAGTTTATAAACAACATTATTAATCAATTTTTAAGCGTGTTATTCTCTTAAACATGATTTAAATTTATCGATTATCAAAATCCTTCTTAATATAAAGATATAAAATTGAGAAAGGGTTCGGATCTAGTTCAATCCGGTCTGATTCGACTCAAAATTAACATACCAAGTTTTGTTAACTTAACCTGATCCATTTTCATCTTTAGATCAGAACTCGTGTCATAAGTTGTGAGAATTCAGCAAATTCAATCTCAACCCTGAGAATGATTTTACATAAATGATGATGATATAAAGCACTAATGTTAAGGTGCCATTGTACGCAGAAGATGAAAGTGGGGGATAAATATAAGGAGATGGTGGGGTCAAAAGCCCTTGTTTCAACTAGTAGAATTAAGGATCAGCATTAGCCTTCTTCACTAGACACTTCTTCTTAACATGAAGATTTCCTTGCAATATTTTAAAATTGAACCGGAAATTAGATTAAAAGTTTAAGATTAATTAAAAAATTCAAAACTATGATAAAATTGGTTAAATTTTGAATAAAAATGAAGAATTTAAAATATAATTAAAAGAATTCATCTTTATTCATAAAAATTTTTCAAATTTAATTAAAATATAATCATAAATAAAAATAATTAATAAAACTTATTATTTTATAAAAATTGACAGATTAATTAATAAATTAGCCCGTTTTATAACAATAAAAATTATTCAGATAAATTAAAAATTAAACTAAAAAATTTTATAATTAAAATTGTATAAGGGATATATATAATTATAATGTGCATCCAAAGAATTTCTAGTGGTCGTTGATATGATGTAATTTGAAAGTTGACTTCCAACTAGTCGAAGTCGTTGGTTTACTAACCATAATACGACCAAAAGCCCACGAAAGGAGAAGAGAAGCGAACACAATCGCAACGTAAACATGGACAAAACCTAACTTCAGTTTCTCAATTTAATGCGTTTCTCAAACACCAAATCCTTTACAACGCATCCTCCACTGATATCCGTATCTATCTTCGTCTTCCAAGCCCCCAGAACCCTTTTCTCTGTAGTATGAGAGATATGCAGCAACCCATGAACTCACTACTCAGCCCTTCTTCTTCCTCTTCTTCTCTCCAAGTTCAAGACCTGCAACTGCAACAACAGATCCATGGCTCACACTTCGACACCTCCTCTTCGTCCAACAATGATTTCCTCGAGCAAATGCTTTCTACCATCCCTTCCTGTTCATGGGCAGACCCCAAATCTCCGTGGGAACTTAACCCCACCTCGAACCTCACCATGCCCATGAATTCAGGCAAGTCCCGCGACGAAACTGCGTCCGAGAACAACGTTGGGTTTCACAACCTGGACGAGTCTGCAATTTTAGCTTCCAAGCTCAGGCAACAGCAGATCAGCGGAGGGAATTATTCGGTTGCCGCCGCCAATCTTATGCTGCAACAGCAACTTATGATGCCTCCAAGCGAAGTAGTTGACGGAACTGTCTTCTTCTTCTGCTCTCTCTTTTTCATTTTGTGTTCTGATGGAGTTGGTTCTGATTCAAGATTCCATTCTTATTTATTACAGGGAGGAGAAGGTTCACTGTACAATGGATTCGGAGCTGGATCTATCCATGTGACGGGTCAAGGATGGAACCAGACTCAACAACATTTTCACCATCCTCAGGCACGATTCATTCAACAACAAACATTGTTCAACACTGAGAGTCATGTTCGTGAGTGTTACATATATCGTTTCTTTACATGCACAGGCACAGAACACAGTGACAACTTCCAGACCCGTAACGAACCAACAATCTCAGGTGAGCGGTTCAACCGGCGGCGGCCATCCCAAACCTAGAGTCAGGGCTAGAAGAGGCCAAGCCACTGACCCCCACAGCATCGCTGAAAGAGTAAGTCACTTACTTTCCAATTTTCGCACGTTTTCTCGGAGACCAAACGGGTCCATCCATCCATCCATCCCATTAATTCTCTCATTAAGCTTTCTTCTCTTTGTTACTAATTCTCCATGAACAGTTACGGAGGGAGAGAATCGCCGAGAGGATGAAAGCTCTGCAAGAACTGGTTCCTAACGCTAACAAGGTAATCATTTCACACGTAAGCCACGTGTTATTGACTCGTTGCTTTGTCTCCATTTAGTATCACCGCCCCGTGTCTCTAGCTTTTTTGCACACAAAACGCACCGTTTTTTTATACCAATCACGCCGGAATGTCTGGCGAATTAATCGGGATATTGTTAATTATTTGATTATTAATAAATTAGTTTAATTAACCATATATATCTACAGATTCAATTTAGAAAATTAAACCGATTTTACAGATTCAACATTAAAAATTTTGAACTTAGTTTAGTTTTTAATTTTTCGGTTAAATTTATTTTAATAAGTCAAAAATTGATCAGTTTATTAATTAATCAGTTAATTTTTGTAAATTAATAAATTTTTATAAACTAATATAAATTAATTAATTTTTATTTAACAAATTTTTTTTAATTAAACTTAAAACATTTTGATGAATAAAAACAAACTTTTTTAATTATAATTTAATTTTTTAATTTTATTTAATATTTAGCTAATTTTATAAAAGTCTAATATTCGTTGAACGAACAAACAACCTCTTTACTAATTAAGAATAAAGTTATTACTAATTAAGAATAAAGTTACGTAGTATTAGACATTCTAAAATTTATATGTTAGTGAAATTTTAACTAATAAATCATGTTTAAATAAATTATAATTATTCTGATCAAGATGAGTTTGTGGAATCACAGACAGATAAGGCTTCGATGCTGGATGAGATCGTGGACTATGTCAAATTCCTACAGCTCCAAGTCAAGGTTCTTTTTTTTTCCTAAAATAAAACAATTATTATTATATTAAGATGTGCTTTTGCTTTGTTTAATTAATTTAATCTACATGAAATCGTACTTGTGTGGACTTATTATCCTTCTAATTATTCCCCTAATTATTGTGTACTAAATTATTTTTTTTTCTCTTATGTGGGTATGGTAGGTACTGAGCATGAGCAGATTAGGAGGTGGCGCCGCCGTTGCCCCACTTGTCGCCGATATCTCCTCCGAGGTCAAATCCTCTTTACTTACCTACCCACTAAACCTTTCTCTTTTTCAATTTTTTTAATATCATAGTTTAAATAATTCCAATTTTTAACTTTTTTCTTTTTTAAAAAATTATTTTAATTCCAAGAATTAACTTAAATATTAAACTTGATTTGAATTAATTAAAATATATTTTAATTAATAATTTAAAATAATTATAATAAATTATTAAAACAATAATAACGATAACTACTAAAAATTTCACTGATATGCGACGACCGGAAAGGTTTAATAGTACAACTCTTATTACTGAACATCTCTAGATCTCACGTATCAAGAGCCTGAAGAGATTTAGCAGTACAACGCTTACTACTGAACTTCTTTAGATCTCACGTATCAGAGAAATTTTTAATAAATTATTGTCGTAATAATTTATAATAAATTTTTACTTTAAATTAATTTTAATTGAACTAGAGTCAAATTTTAAAGTTCTGAATTTTCATGTCAATAAGATTTAATATATCGTTTAATTTAAAAAGTTAAATTAATATAACAATGCATGATTTAAATAATTTATATTTTAATACTAAAATAAACATGTACAAAATCCTAAACCAATAGCCACAAAACGACAGCACAAAAGGAGCACGCGTGCTGACTTTGGCAGATTCCACTCTTTTACAAAAACAAGTCATATAAACCGTTGTCTGTTTCTTGTCTCTTTGTCCTTGTAGGGTGATTGCCTACAAGCCACTGCTAACGGTGGGGCCTTTGGCCGGACCTCCAACGGCAGTGACACCATAAAGGTGACGGAGAACCAGGTGGCTAAGTTAATGGAGGAGGACATGGGGTCCGCCATGCAGTACTTGCAAGGTAAGGGCCTTTGTCTCATGCCCATCTCTCTGGCTACAGCCATCTCCACCGCCTCTTATCACAACAGGAACCCTGTGAATGTGATCGGAAACTCCAACAACAGCCACAACCACCACCCACTTCTCCGATCTAACATTAACGGCCCATCATCGCCTACCGTGCCTGCATTGACCGTCCAGTCGGCGACTTCTGGTAACTGTGTCGGTGACGGCTCTGTTAAAGAGGCCGCCTCCGTTTCCAAACCGTGATAACGACGTTAACTTTTTTTTCTGCTTTTTGTGGTTTTTTTAGTAAATGACAAAAAGGGTCAAAAGAGACGAGAGAAAACGACGCCGAATCACAGGAGTGTGGGTGGCTAAAACTTCACTTCGACAGCACCACTAGTCCTCCCAAAAATAATTATTATTTTTATAATTAATGACATAATCATGTGTTAGGGTTTATTTGTTTCGATTTTAAATTTTCTTTTTTTAACAAATTCTAATTTAGTACTGCCTTCTCGAGATATTGAGTATTATTAACTTAAAAAAATTTCATAATTGTTATTATTATTAAAGCGGGAAAGAGTCTTGAAGTAACTAGTAAAAATTGCTCTTTTATAGCCATAAGATTACAGGTTTCTTTCAGCTCTCACGAAACTAGAAACCTTGTACACGAAGTATATTAAATTTGTCTTTTATTATGGTTAAAGCCACCGAATCATCATCATCATCATTACACCCAATCTAAAGTTTCATAATAAAGCGAGATCTGGGAAGATCTGATAGTAATATTTGCTCTGTTGGTGCCCTTTTTTTAATTTTAAATTTTAATTTTTAAAATTCTTAATCTTTACTCTAAATTTTCCTTTGATAATAAAAGAATCCGATTACTTAAATTTAACTAAACTCATACTCAAAACTTAATTATTTAAAATCTAATACATTCGGAATTAAAATTTTATATTTAAATATTAAAATTTTGCATCTATTTTTTTTTAAGAATGAGATAAAGCTTTTTACCATTATTAAGAATTACAAACTCCCTCTCAAAAAGTGATTCTAAGATTAATAATGAATTCAACTCAATTTAATTTTAAATTAATAAAAATTTTGATTTAATCAAAATTTGAGTTCTTCTTATAAAGATGTGAAAAAGAGTATATATTAAATATTGTTAGTTTTATTAAATAATTTATTTTAATAAATTTATTTCATACGCACCCACCAATATTAAAAAAAAAACTGAAGATGTCCTGTAGCTTTTATTTGTGCCTACATCACACCTTATCAAAATACTTCACCAATCATTATTATCCCAACAACATAAACCCTAAATCAGTACATCAAAGTAGGAAACAGAATTTGAAAAAGATACGAACTTTGATGAATTTCACCCTACTTGAGCAACAATTCTTCTCATACATGAACTCAAAGATACAAAATTTCTCACCTTTCAACGGATGCCATTGAAGCAGCTTAAAAAGAAGTTAATACAAAAGAAGAGAGAAACACAAGCTTGGGTTGTGTTCTTTGTTTCAAATAGTCAGCGTACTCGATACACAAAAAAGTTGTTTCTATAATTTGAATATACCACCTTCAGCAAATTTTGACGGTTGCTTCAAGGCTTTGTTTCAACTAGGCCATACTTATGGCTCTACCACTACAAGAATTCTATGTTTTACCGACAGAAAAGGTAATATAAATTTGCGATCAAATAAAACGACGGATAAAGGCGCCGTTAAAATAACTGTAGGTAAATTTAGTGACAGACATATCATGTGTCCGTCGGTAAATATACAGACGGAAGCATATAACTGTCGCTAAATTTGCCGACAAACGGTTATAATTGTTGGTAAGTTTGTTGACGGTAGAGGTAGTTCCGTCGGTAATCCGTAGTTTGCGGTTGCCATATTACCGATAGAAAAAGAAGAACGGTCGATAAATATCATACAATTTATCAACAGTTTGAGGTGTTTCGTCGGTAAATATAGTGAATTTTTCAACGGTTTTTATGTTCTATTGGTAAATAAAATTAAGAATTTTTTAAAAATCCCAACATTAAATTTTATTTCATTATCTTATGATAAATGCATAATTTCAACAGTTATGAATTATCTGTGCATAATATTTTTATTTGTTTTAACAAAAAAAATATTTTTATTTATTTATATATTTAATTTGTTTAAACAGAAAGTCGATTGATGATATAAAGTTAAAATTATCTTAATTGATAATAAAAACATTACAATGTACATAAGTCTTTGTAATTGAAAGCAAATGACTACAATAATCCTAATGTCCCGGCGACTGCGAGAGCTCTGAGGTGCTACCTTTCGCCTTCAACTCATCCACCTCATGTCTGAGCTGAGCTATGACGTCCATCAATGTGTCCACTGTAGTCTGAAGCCGATTAACTTGATTGGTTTGCAACTGTCTACTAGATGATGCCGTACTGGACATGAAAAATTGCAAGCAACACATGTTAGCAAATGAACCTAACCCGAAGATCCTTTCACGATGATACAATGTCAAGAGAAGGATAGATTAATGAATGCTATAATGAAAGACATCAACTATACTTGTCTTCACTCAAAAAGTCTACATAATGTAGCAGTAAGTTAATATGCAATGAAAAAAAAAGAAAGACCACTGAAAATAAAGTATCTACATCCAGTATTGGTAAATGTCTAATTAGAAGACCTAGACAATTAGGATCCATAAGGTCAAACATTGCATCATTTAAATAAAGGAGAAAATAGTAAGCTAATGAATATTCACCTTTATTTCATAATTAGAATTTTTAATATTATAATTATTTACATTTCTACAAACAAATAAAGGATATTAATAACGTTTAGAAAAGTTACTATGAATCATTGTCCCCGTATTTGGAAACATGGTACCATGAATCATTCTAACTCAAAATTACTATAGTAAGTACTAACTAACCTAAGTACCAAAGCATATAAAAATACTCAAAATACAAGTTAAATACTCTCAAAATTATGCTAAGAACATAAAGGAATTCTAATAACATAACATGTATATAAAACTTATCTTTAAGATTCAACTTAGTTATATGATTTATTATCAATTGTCTCATACAAATATACTCCATATTCATTCCTATTTCTTTATTATGTTATTGATATAATTATACTTGCTATCTTTGTGTTTGGTTTACATTGATACATTCCAACTCTAGTATATATGAATGTTCTCTTTATTGCTTCATAATGCATTTATTTCAGATTTTTGCAATATTTACTAAGGTACTTACGGTCTCTAGTATATAAGTATCTTAATGCTTCTTAATGTAGCTTATACAAGTGACAATAATCTTCTTCAATGATTTTTAGTGAACCCCAAGATGCATGTAGGCTCACCCATTAACTCATTCTCTGATACAAATCAACTTCATCTTCATACATTAACAAATTTTCAAACAAGAGACATTTCATCAAACACCTAATATGCATCAACAAATCATCCCAACTTCAAAAGCAAATCTCAAAACCTAACCTTCTAACACTAATAGCTCAACCTTAAATGTTCCGCACCATTCACCAAATACTCAAACATACTAAAGAAAACTCAATCTAATCAAACCATGGTGAAACTTTATACCTCAACGAAAATGCAACAATGGTGGGAGAAGACCACGAGCTTCCGATGCACCACCAACTAACGAAAACGCATCACCAACTGACGACAACGCACCGGAGGAGAAGATGCAGCAGGGAGGAGAAGAAGAGAGAAGGAGAGCCGATGGTGGGGGAGGGGAGGGTGGGTCTCGGGTGTGTTTTAATGTTACTAAAATGACGTCATTTGGTGTTAAACCAAATGACGTTGTTTTCTTCAAGTTAATAATGTTCAACTACAAGCATACGACGACGTATAGGTTGGAAATTTACCGATGGAATTTTCCATCACTAATATTCGTCGGAAAAGTCAAAACTTCATTATTCTGCCATCAATTCCCATCTTAATTGCCGACGGTATTGTTCCGTCGCTAAATTATATTTTCCTGTCAAATTTTCCGACGAACAAATAAAAACCATCGGTAATTTGCAACGGTTTGTTTTCCGTCGTTATTTTTCCGTCACCAATTCCTATTTTCCTTGAAATGATGATTTTGGATGTAAGATGATAAGCTACTAAACCATGCATTCCCATGCAACATGATATAAAATGGATTTTATGAAGCAAAAGTTGTGAAGGGTATCTGTCTATGCCCCTCTATGTCATCAGGCATTCATGGATGCCCAGTGCTTACCAGCTATACAATACATAGGTTACCAAAGTTCTCTTTGCACAAAATAAGAGGAAACTAATTTACATCAGGTTGATTAGAGAATACTCTTGCAGTTGAATAAATGAGTTAAATTGATTGCATGCAATCGTGTGGAGTTGTTTGCATCTCATCATCTCTATCTTTCTAGTTAATACTTCAGAACAGAGCTTGATCAGTAATCAAATACAACTACTAGTCTACAACTAACTCCAGGTCCAGGATATGTCAACTATGATATATATAAATTACAATTTTTATAAGAATGCAAGAATGGAGCTCGTTACTGCTAAAGGTGGCCAGTTCTAAACAATATCTTATGTGCAGTTGGTCTGGCCCGCTAGATATTCTCTTTCGAGAAACTAAAAAATAATGGATTCTGATGGAAATATATCTAAAGAAATGAAAACGAACCATGGAATCTGTAGTTTTTGTGACAATGAATGGATGAAAGAGTCTAAGGTAATAAGCATGAAGAAACTTCTCATTACTGCATAAAAATTGGAAAATATCAAAAGGAGTATCAATTCGTGCTATAGGGTGTCTCACCAGTATGGGATTAGTCAACTAAGTAGTTTCAATCAGTTAAGCAAATGCCTAACAATGGTAGCATAAGAGACACATTTTAAATGCATTTGCAAATTGTAACAAATGCATTGAAATATACAATTCTACCACAACCCACCTAATGGTAAAAGGAAACCTTTAAAAAGAAATATGATAAAAGCACATCATGAAAAACAAAAATTATATACATCAAGCCAACTGTTAGATGGGGAACATATTTCTACTAGAAATACTACCCTTGTGGAAATAACTATAACTAAATTTTACATGTTATAGAAATACTTCTCCATCACCAGTTGGCCTCTCTCAAAACTTGAATTAAATAATGTATCATTTTCAGATAAATCGAAAAAGTCTACCTTTTTATTAATCAACAAATGAAGTCCTCTGCATTATATGCCACCAGAACATCATGTAGCTTTTCAAGTAGTAAATAACGTAAAGGTCAAATAGGTCCTTTTACGAATCTCTTTATTCTTATACCACAAGTTCGAAACAAAAGGTATTGCTTTCGAGACCTATGGCCCACGAATTCATCAGTTTTTTCGTTTGAATAAGGATAAAGCTCCAGACCAAGGGGAGTTTTTTCCTTCTCTATTTCTTTTTGAGCTAGTTTATTTTTTGTTATTTGTTCCTTACTTTGCATTTAACCTTACATTGGGGACAATGTAAGTTACAAGTATGTGAGAGGGGATATTTTGAGATTTGTTAAAAAAAATCCCTTTGTTTTGTTTTTAGCATGTTAAATTGTTTTTAAAAAGATGGAACATTCATGTATGGAGAGTGAATAATTAGAGAGATTCATGACAACTTGGGTATGTAAGCTTACTCTTGTGATTGATTGATAAGTGTTCCTTTAGAAGAGTAGTAACTAGTCGTAGACATAAATTATCCCGTGAAGCTTGGGCCTACTCGACTGACTTATCAATTAAGTCTCATACTTCTTTTCATGTGTGACTTTTATGAACTTGTACCTCTTGACCTTGCCTTGGTTCCTATTGTGTGCAACATAAAAACGGTTAAGTCTTTCTAGATTATTAAACTAAATTAGCCAAATGACCTACCTTCAAGTATTTCCTTTAGATTTAACCTTATTGAGCCTATTGCCTATTTCTTTCATTAACCTGCTTTACGAGCCAAAAGACTTGAAAGACAACATACTGAACTGAGCTTGAGAAGTTGTGGAGTAACGTTCCCTCTGTTGTTGCTTGTGATAGTCATTTGTGTGGGTTTCTTGGAAGTGAACTATATGGTTAATTATTCTGTTTGGTACGAGTAATTTGGAGCATGTCTTCATCTTTTACATTCTTGGGCTCCATCATTTGTTTAGTTTACTAATATACTCTATTGCTGATATGTATTCTCTTTTAAGTCAGTTTCGTGTTTTAATTTGAAAAACAAAAAAAAAAGCTTGCTAGGAGAAAACCCAAAAGGGTGCCTAGGAAAAAGTTAAAGCTGAAAAAAACAAAAAAACAAAAAAGGAAGAAAAAAGAGAAAACTATTTTTGCCAAATTAGTTTATAAATGATAGAGGGAATCAATTACTAATGTCTTGAACACTTTCAAGCGTGATATTCCCTCATTCTTTAGTAATAAAGGGTAATTTAGGATATTTGTTAAGGGTGTACGAATAGTGATGCTAAGATTTGGTTCGCAATTTGATGGCCTTATTAGAGATCTTATTATTCATCTATTATAGAATGTGAGGTGAATTGCACTATATTTACTATTAGTCCACGACTTCTTACGCTTTTGAGATGTATTTTCAAAATATTATCTTACCCTTGCCCTAAGCATACATTAGAACCCCATAAAAGAATTTTGATTTGTGCTCTGCATGTAAACCATTGCACATGTTGGATGGACCTTGATTTTCTGAATTTGCATGAATTGTTTAAATAGTTATTTATGTTTGTTTATTGGTTTAAATGTTTTTAT
>JANITX010000211.1:2017878-2039617 GCA_027564395.1 Erythroxylum ulei
TTTTAATAAATAAATAAACAAATAAAAATTATTGTATAAATATAAATTAATTTAATTAATAACTAAATTATTGTGGTTATATAAATATAAATTAATTTATTTATAACTAAATTATTGCGGTTATATAAATATAAATTAATTTAGTTTATAACTAAATTATTGTGGTATATTCTTTGTAAAAATTTGGTGTAAAATGGTTGAAGGAACACCAAATTTGGTGTAAAAAGAATCTAGGAATATTCTACTTTACACCAAATTCGGTGTAAAAATTTGATGTAATGGTTGGAGATGGCCTAACACTAACATTTCAACCTTAAATATTGTTATCCATTCACAAAATACTCAAACATACGAAACTAATCAAAGACACAAACAAATTTCATAAAAAGAAAACAGCCACAGTTTGCAATATACCTCCATGAAAATGCAACAATGGTGGGAGAAGAGGACGAGCTTTCTTCGCAGCACCAACTGACGACAACGCCGACAATAGACCACAAACGAGAGACAAAAAACCGCCAAAGAAGATGACACAGCAGGGAGGAGAAGTGTTTTAAGCTTAACAAAATAAAACGACGTGTTAAACAAAACGACGTAGTTTTCTTTAAATTAACAATGTTCATTCGCAAGCAGACGACGACGTATTGTTTGGAAATTTACCGATGAAATTTTCCGCCGCTAATATTTCGACGAAAAAGTCAAAACTTCATTATTCCGCCACCAATTTCTGCCTTAATTACCGACAATATTGTTCTGTCGCTAAACTATATTTTCCCGTCAACTTTTTCGACGAACAAATAAAAACTGTCGGTAATTTAAAACGGTTTATTTTTCATCATTATTTTTCTGTCGCTAATTCCTTATTTTCTTTTAATGTACCGGCCTATAACAAGACACTTATGTCCAATAATGTTTTGTTTTGTCTTTATTTCTCCATTTTTTATCAAGTTTTTGACATTTTTTTATGAGTGAAAATTACAAATTGTCCTTAACATTTCTTAAAAATGACATTTTTTTATGAGTGAAAATTACAAATTGTCATCGAACCGAAGGCCTTACTGATCATCGGTTTGATCGGTTCGACCGGTTCAACCACCAGTCGAACCGGTGTGACGTCATAATTATGCAATAATTATATTTAATTATAAATAATATTATAAATATTTAAAAAATACCAAAAATACAAAAAAATTGATTGAACCAGTGGTCGGACCGATCCGACCAGTCAATTGACCGGTTTTGACCGGTTCAGACTGGTTCAATTGCATACCGATTTTTATAGTTAAACCGGACCGGATAGCCGACCGGTCACTGGTCGAACCGGTCGGACCGGCCGGTCCGGTCCCGTTTTTAAAACCATGCCCGAAATCAATAAATCAAGTTAGTACTGACCGAATTTTAGATCGAACTTATTAGTAGGAGTTGTAAAGTATGATATATATAGAAAATGTTGCATACAAATAAATAGACCTCATTAGTTATCTCTGTTCAAAACCAGAAAGCTTGATTTATATAAATGTGATTAAGTGGAATAAGAAACCAAAATGAAACGATTCACAAGCTCCACTAAATCAGGAGTTCAAAAGTCTGTCTATAGAAGTACAGCAAAAGATGAAGCTGAGTTTGGTGAATATGCCCGATAACTAGATTCTCTTTTTGGTCCATACTGAACAACTATGTTCTTTTGGTCCAAACTAACTAAAACTTCTCTCTTTTGGAATAGATTCTCTTTTTGGTCCATACTGAACAACTATCTTCTTTTGGTCCAAACTAAAACTTCTCTCTTTGGAAATGGGAAGTGTTAAGATTAAGACTCGTATATATCTATATGTTTACGTACGTCAGACAGTACAAGTTGTACTAGCAAAACCTTAGCGGCCACAGCATAAACCTGGCAATAACCATCATTAGGTGTTTTAACTTAAGAAAAAGTAAACTGTCTGTAACTGTCCATTTATGTACTGAAAACTGCCCATTTATGTACTGAAGAAGCTATTAGTAATCTAAAACTGGTGAATTGGTAAGGAGTTTTTTTTTATTTAATTGAAGTAATGGGTTTAAATTGTTTTTATGTATATAATCGTTTAAAATTTAAGTTCAAAATTTTACCTCTCTTATAAGAGATCTATCTGACTTAAGCAGTGATTAATTTAGGTTTAAAGGTACTTTCTTGAAATTAGATCCTTCTAAAACACCCGATAAGAAGGTAAAAAAAAATAAAAATTAGTGATTGAGCTTTCCTTCTTCATTTCTGATCATCACACAACTGCAAAGGAGTAACGAGGGAGCCAAACAAATCACCACTCATTTGAGTGTTGAAATGTTTAAGAGTTGGAAGGAGCAAGCAGCTTGAAGCTCGATAACCTTATCATGAACAATGGAGGGATTAACAAGATCAGGTCTTTTGACTCACTGAAATTTTCAGCCATCGCAAAAGGGGCTAGCTAGCATTTACTTCGCAATAAGTGAATGAACTTGCACATGTTCTGCAAGTTGCAATGGATGGAACAACAACCACAGAAGTGCTACAAGAGACAAATAAGGACCACAAACCGTTTGCTAATTAGTTTGAAGAATTAGTAAATTATCAATAACTCACTTTCCCCTGTCTTTTTCACACCATGATTGAATTAGAAAAGTAAGCAAAGAGCCATTTTTGCACCTAAACATGAACTCAACCCCACCTCATCTCCACCTCTCTCTTTTCTAAATAAAATTACTTTTAATGAAGTCTGCACAAAGTAGTGACCAAATTACAGGTTGACTATTCGTGCACTTGGCAGCTGTACGTTGGACCCAAAAAAGAGAAAGTGAGGTGCTGTTTAATGATATAGCTATGGAATACTGCAGAAGATAAGAGCTTGAGATTGTGGTGAAGCAACAGGGGCAAACACATAGCAGGAAGAAGAAAACAAAATATGGGTTTACTCAGTTTTTCTCAGAAACCCTAACTGATTCTTTCTTTTTTTCTTTCCTTAAATGGGTTTGTTTTGTGGTATATTCATTCAAGAGATGGGAATGAACGAGCAGCAAAAGAGTGTGACAGACCTTTTTATTGACAGAAGAGAGTGAGCACACACGCAGTCAATTGTATGCGGTGCAATACTTTTGCAGGGTGCGTGCTCACGTCTCTTCTGTCAGCAATAGCTTCTACATCTGTTTTTCGATCTTGGTTCTCAATATTCACTTTGGTCTTGACAATGTTTTCTATGTATGATTTGTTATGTTATGTGTTGAATCTCGTCACTGAACTCTTCTCACACCTCCTTACGACTGTACTACATAAAAACAAGCCATATTTTTACCTCTTTTAAGCCAAAAGAGAGAGCTTCAAGCAACATTCATGTCCTCCTCCTCCTCCAATCCAGCACCTAACTTCCTTTTATCTGAGCCTTTTTCAACTTCTTATGAATGAGTTGAGTCACCAGTTCTTGTCCGTGTTAAGTAGTGAAATTGTTGTTTATTGTGAACATTAGTGGGCATTCAGAATGGGAGGAAACGAGGAAGGAACGTCGGTGAGTTCTTCGGATACTTTGACTCGTAATGATCATTAATTTGGTAATTGATAAGCTGATAAAATGTGTTTTATGACTGATGTGATTTGGGCTCGTTTTTCTTGTCAAATTAATACAAACTTAAGCATTATTTTAATAATTAAAGAAGTCCTTGATGGTGATTCAAAGCGCGGCCTTTGATGGTACGCTTTGGAAGAGGTGAAGTTGCTTTGTGTTCTTTGAAGATAAGCCTTGTTACTGTTCAAATTTAACGAAAAACTGTACTTTAGAATTTATATCTTCCCATTTTTAGTCATTTCATCATCTTTGGTTTATCAAAGCCCTCATCGTTTGCATATTTTTTCCTTATAAAAACTTCATTGTTTCATCTTCTTCTTCTCTTTACAGACCATTGCAGTGAAAATCACCAAAGGTTGTATCTTTACAGCTTTCTGTAGTCAAATCCGCTTAAAGTTTGGTTTTTTCGTCTCTCAAACTCCTAACCCCAAATGGGTTACCATGTAATCACTCGATCTTATGACTTCCATGTTTGCTATAGATTGTTCACTTCACTGCACTCGAAAAGATTACAGCTTGCAGCTTTCCAACACTATTCGGATACTCGGATTTGGTATCATGAGCAAGTTGTTTGGAGAAATTGGAGTGGAAAGGCGTGTCATGATTGGTCGGGACTCGGTGCTAATGCTTCCAGATATAGGATGGATTCTGTGTCTCCTCTTCCGGGAAGAAGATATGCATTATTTTGTAATGATGAGAATATGTATCCGAAAGAGGAAATTTTCTTTCGTGTTTCAGTGTTTGAAAGCAAATTGTGTGTGTCAGCTGATTTTACTCAAATATCTTATTTTGTTTCCTTTTCTGGAAATACTTTTTGTTCTTCTGCGAGACGCGTATTGGTATTATTTATACTAGTGGATTCATCAATCCTCAGTGCCTGATTGTTTTGCTGCAGCTACTCTTGTTGGTTCCGTTTTGGGGAGGGCAAGAAACTGGTTCTATCTTCTTGGTTCAGGTACTGTTGCTGGTCTTGTTCCTAACCCATCTGCCTGTTGTTTTCTTCTAATTTTATGTGTCCTCAATGTTGGTGATTCTCAGTCTGTTTCTGATTGATTCTTAGTTGCTTTTTAATGACAGAAACCATTACAGAAGACTAGAAACACAAGGAAAGAGGCTAATTTATGGTCTCATCTTTTATGAGTTCATGGTGATTTCCTCAGTGAGTGACAGTTCTTCCCTCCATTACTGATTTAAAGTTGTTCGTCTGCGGCTTTAGAATATATCTTTCATCAATGATTCCTGTCTTGTTATCTTTAAACTCGTAGAACCAAAAACGCGTGGAATAGTTTCTTCTTTAGTGTGTAATGTGGATTTAAAAGACATACCTATAGCAGCGACATAGTTCTTATTTATCTGAAGTTATATTGGTGTTACTTTAAGCCTCTGGTAACATGAACTGTGTTATTTTTGACAGTTTTGGATACTTATCCTCGATATTCCTTGTCTCCAGGAACTAAGTAATGAATGGTCTTGCTCAAATTCAAAAAATTGACTTAGGTTTTAGTCATATGGCTTATTATATGCAAAAATAAAAGGATCAAAGCTATGATGTATTAGATTGTTTTGTCAATTAGATGCATTTGGAATAAGAAATCAATCATATTTTTTTGTTGGAAGTTAGGTGTTAGAGTAGTTGTTTTTCATAATGAATGAATTTTGTAATGATTCAAGGTCATATGTGAATTATTAACAATCAAGTTTACTAGGCTATTATTCATGTCAAGTCCATAATGTTGTTTGCAAGGGAAGAGACTAGGGTTAAGCCGTTAAGAAATGTTCAGGTTTTTACCTTGATGATATGAATTTTGTCGATTGGGGCAATGTTAGATGTTCAAATACAAGGCTGTTGATCTTTTCTTTTAGTCATATTTACCTAAGTGTGAAATTCATACTTTACACTTATTGTTCTTTTTTGGTATCATAGTGTAGATTTTTTAAGATTCATACTTCCATAACATTCTATTGGCCATGAGGATCAAAGTTTTACCAATTTAATTCTTTAGGAGGCAAAATCATGACAATGATTGATTGGTTGTCCAATGATATTGGAACCTTTATATGCTTAATTTTATGAAGTTGGTTCATCAATTGTCAATGGTAGTTGTTTAGCTTGGAAGCTGATACCTCGGTTTGAAAATGAAAATTATGTCGATAATCCATATTAGGTTTGTAGTTTGTCTTACGTTCCGTTAGGGTTTTCGAAAATTTCCATGTTGTGAACTTTGCTAGCAAAGTAATTTAATTTGTGCTTCCTTGTATGAGAGTCCAAAATCTTAATTGGAGTACAAGTTCTACTTAGAAGTCATACATTGCTCTTGTGGTCACTCCTCGATTGATCCACATGTCTCATTCCTTGGTGTTTTGAAAATCTAAGGGAGAATGATAAACTCCAATTTCTTCATGTTTTGTATTCAATTCTCTCAAAAGTCATATTATAAGGCCTTTGGTTTCAAGGTTATTCTTGTTGAAAACATACCCTTCTATGAGCTTGATTTGATAGTATAAGAGCATTTTTCATATCAAATGTTGGTGCATAAAGAGTGAATTTGGTCATAATGACCAAATCGATATACATTTTGATTTCGATTGGCGTATTTGACAAGTAGCCTATAATCAAATTTACATGTGTCTATGATTCTTATTAGTGAAGTGTGAAATGGGTCAAGCTACTTGTTTTCTCTATCATGTAAATGTTATCAAATATATGTGGCATCACATAATTGTGTGGCTTGTTGCATTTTCTATGAAGAATTAGTGCTACTTCGTTTGTGAACTATGAAATCGACATCAAATGTTTCGGCAAGGTGATATCACGATGAATCGACAAATTCTTAGATTGAAATTCTCAATATACTTCAATAAATGATTAACTATTTTACTTCATCATTTCAAATATCCACATGCATGTAGGGATTGATATTCAAATTTATGTAAACAATATTATGATGAAAATTTTGTTTTCATGTCGCTAATACATAGGGTAGACATATTGAGTATATATGAACTTGAATGGAAGACAGATACACACACACACTTGTAGCTCATTCTCCACCATAGTAATACTTGTTCATGTTCCTAATTCCTTGGGGGGATATCAATTGAGTAATTGGAGATTTCTGTGGTTAGGTGATTCAATAGAAGGCTGAAGTTTAGATTTGATTGTTCAACCTGATCTTACCTTGTCAAGATTGAGATTGAGAACAGAAACTAGAGTAGGGATGGTAAGTATGTGCCATGTCAATCTCCAAGATTTCTCGGGCAATCGATGCTCATAGCTTCTCATTCAATAGAGTGCCTGAAGATGTTTATTTTTGTTCTTTTACTTGTTGGAATTGCACAATGCAGGAGTTTGTCAAATTCTATTTTGGCAATCTGATTATAGATTCATGATTCATCCTGATAAGAGAAGCCCCAGTATCCTACGAAACCACCTGATTTCCTAGTATTTTGATCATTTTTTCTTCTGCTATTTGTAGGCTTAAATGCATTTAGTGATTTAAGTTTTCAATTTTCCTCATTGATGATTTGCTTGTGGTGTCATTTAACGATTTGCATTGCTGTGCCTAAATTAACAGAGCAACGGAACTGAAAAGGAAAACGAGCGGCGAGCATGATTTCCAATGGAGAAAGGTCTGTAATTGAAGAAGTTGCTGATTCAAGCAGCAGTAGTAGCTGTCAATCATCAAATGCACCAAGCTATTGCGGCAATGTATCCACTTTTAGATTCAAAGGTGTCTTACCACAGCAAAATGGGCACTGGGGTTCTCAAATTTATGCCAACCACCAACGCATTTGGCTCGGGACCTTCAAATCCGAAAAGGAAGCTGCATTAGCTTATGACAGCGCCGCATTGAAGCTGCGGAGCAGTGCTGTCCACAGAAACTTTCCGTTTACCAGTATGACTGCAGTGGAACGGAACTTTCAGAGTCACTACAGCACAGAATCAGTCCTTAACATGATAAAGGATGGAACATATGCCTCCAGATTTTCTGATTTCATGAAGACCACTCAACCTGCTACTGATGCAAATGAGTTTGGACACAATATTGTTGAGTTACAGAAGACTGATGGAGATTTCATATTGAAGCAGCTGTTTGACAAGGAGTTAAAACCAAGTGATGTTGGTAGGCTGAACAGGTTGGTCATACCAAAGAAACACGCCATCAAGTTCTTTCCAAGTCTTCCTGGAAGCATTGCAGAGAGTTCAAGTGCCGGCAAGTCGGACGATACGGAGCTAGAATTCTACGATACGTCAATGAAGCGGTGGAAGTTCCGGTATTGCTATTGGCGTAGCAGTCAAAGCTACGTCTTCACAAGGGGATGGGGCAGATATGCAAGGGAAAAGAAGTTGAAGCCCAAGGATGTGATCATTTTTTACTTATGCCGAGACTCGAACCCTTTCTTCATGATCGATGTCAAGAGCAGTAACCTGGAAGCAAAGAACAAGCACTTTACCAGAAATCAACTTCAGATTGGACAAGATAATGTTCATATTCCTGTTCCTGATGATCAAGCGACACATTACGAGACAGAAGAAACATTTGAAGCTGAACATGCAACACAATATTATGGGAACAGAAAGGGGTTCAAGCTCTTTGGGGTGCAAATAATCTGAACTCAACCATGTTTCTTTCTTCTTAGCGTCTACAGGTTTCAGTAGGCACCATCCTTTACATTGCAGCCATTCCTGTCGGCTCCCAAGCTCGAACTTGGTTAGAAATTCAATCAATTTGAACTTGGTCGACAGGATCGGACCAGGATTAATTTGCCAAGCTTAGATTTACTAAAATGCTTGGCCAAATTTTTATGCAGACAAATTATTAGACATATGTTACAATTTTTTTAAGTACAATGAAATCTTCATTTGATTTTCAATTTTAAATTGGAAGTATGAAAATTTGTTATATTATAAATCCAACGCCAAATTAAAGTCTCACTCAAACTTAAAATTTAGGAAAGTCTGATAGTATGCAATCTTACTCCTATCTAATAGAGAGATTGTTTCATATAATCTAATTTAGTAATTATTTAGTGAAAATCTCCTTGTATGCATGTTGTATCAAAAACTAGTCAATTGGTCCTGTATCATCGGGATTTATATTGAGTTATATTGCTAATATAGTCAGTGATATTGTTGTTATAAATTGAGTAATTTTTTTCCATCAAAATATGCAAATTTAAAAAATAAGTAAATGACTTTAAAATAACTAAAGGTGAAGATAATAAATAAAGCTCGATTTAATTTAACTCGAAGTTAAATGTTTAAAATTAACTTATACAAAATTTTTAATTTAATATTAAATTTAGGATAATTATTTTAAATTAGCTCGTACTGAATTACATTATTATGTTGAATGATTTAAAAATAATTAATTAAAATAACAATAAGTTATTAAATATTATCAAACTAAATGATTTTAATTTTTCATCCGGTCAAATTTTAAATTGTGCAAGGAAAAAAGCACCCTCTCACCCACGCAACGCAACTGTAAACAGATCTTCTGTTCCACAACCACGTTGCCCTTGTTGCTGACACATCTCGGCCGTCGAGGTGACTTCCCAACGCATCTACATGGTGGGGTGGGCCCCCAGACAACTGTGTCTATGTGGGCCCCAGATTTACGTGATCTACCGAAAACGAATCATTAGTTCACTACAATTATTGGTCTTTAGTTCCATAATTATGATATATTATAAGTAAATACTATAATGAAAAACAAGTTTCCACTACAAGGAAAAAAAAGAAGAAGCTGATTTTTGAATTTTAATTAAGACATTGAAATTTAAAATTTAATCAATAAATTTAAATTTAACAATTTAATATTAAATAAAATTTTAAGGTTAATTGTAAAACTTTACTTAAGTTTATAATATTATTCCGAGCTTAATTCCTAACTTTTAACAAAAATAGTTTAGCATTATCTAAGCTAGGTCGTATTAGTATTTTTGTTACGTGACTGTCGCGTATTATATTTGTGTCACATATGAATTTTATTATTTAATATATTAAAAATTATCAAAATCATTAAAATAATTATGCATTTCTACTTGTTTCACTTCCTAATTATTTTAGGAATGTTTGATATTTTTAATTTATTAAATAATAAAATTTATACATAATACAAGTACAATATATGATAGTTAAAAGGCAAAAATACTAATATGATGTGGTGACTTACTACATCATCCATATTAACAAAAAAAACATCGAAAGTTTAAGGATTTCAATATTACTTTTCAAAATTAAGATTAGGATTATAAAATTGAGTAAAGTTTGATTTTTTATAATTAATCTTGAATTTAGGTATAGGTTACGGTGGTTTAGCAACTAAATACAAAAATTGAAAACCCAGCGCTCACTAATTAGCAATATAATTACTTTTTATGGGAAAACTTGTTTTTCTTCTCAATAATAATGTTTAGCACTAATAATGGACATATGCATTTGTCATTAGTTAGCTTAGACCATCAAAAATTATGGTTTCCTTATAAAGGTAATGGGCATGATTAGTGCTAATGTGGTTGGTAAGTCCCTTTTTGTTCCCATATTAGTTATATATTACCAACTTTCCCACCAACTTACAAAATTATGTATTATTAATAATAAGAAATTAGTGGGAAAGTCCTTGAATTTAATTTTTTAAATTATGTACAAGTATCCCTTGAACCATATCCTGGAGTGGAGATTCCATGTTAGATCGAGCATATCCCTTGAACCATATCCTGGAGTGGAGATTCCATGTTTACTTGAGATTGGGTGTTTCATCTAATCAGATTCATCATAGAGTTCATGAATATCAACCCACTTGCATGCAATAATTGTGGTTTTGTTCTGTTGATTATGGAATTATCAGATGGGGGGGGAAAAAGCTGTTCCAATGATGGAAACGATAGTGAAACCCCACACGAAAGCTTGAAAGGATCCGAAAAAACAGTAAAACCAGAACAACAGCCAACAGAAATGTTTTCTTGATTGATGATTTTTCACAGTTTTTTGTGATACCCAAATTTTGCATAACACCAAATCACAAACATGAATATGAACATCACAGTGATTGAAAAGGATGAAGCTTGTCTATACGAAACATGAACAATTGAAATGATTCAACAACAAATGGAGACTTTCTGGGCTCAGTATTCCAATCCCAAGTCTCGTTTTCCGTCAAGCAAGACTGGAGTTCTCAGCAGGAGATGTCCAGACAATGTCTTTAAGCGCAGGTCTCAGCTCTTTGCTGCAGAATTGGTTATACTCTAATGTGTCACCGTTGTCCTTCTTCACCTCCACCACCAGGAACGACGGAGTCACGGCGTGAATCTCCGCAGCTATGGAAAGTTTCCCTTTACGACCAATCTCTTGTCCCTGCAATTTCACTATGGTTTCACTCTTCTTGACGCTGAATTTACCAGCTTTTGCCACCTCTTCGATTCTTGAAATGACACTACTTGCAGGCCTCGTTGTGGCAAATCTCATCTCCTCTTTCTCTTCCCTCTTCTTCTCTTCAAACAGTGGAGACAGATCGAAACCCTCCGACAAAGATATTATGTGAAAAGCGTTTAGTGTTTCAGGTTGTTTGGTAGATTTGTCGCCGTTACTGTCTTCTTCAACATTGAACGTATCGAACTCCATCTCCGACTTTGATCTTACCATCTTCGGCACTGTTTTCTTGAACCACGACGAGTCCGTGACCTTCGATACTGCGATTCTCGTACTTGGATTTGGATCCAGGAGCTTTGTGATCAGTCTCCTAGCTTCAGGAGAGAACCATGGTGGGCATTTGAAGTCACCTCTGTAAATCTTCCTGTACATAGCAACCAAGTTCTCGTCCTGAAACGGTAAGAACCCTGCGAGAAGCACGTAAAGAATCACCCCACAAGACCAAAGATCTGCTTTTGATCCATCGTACCCTTTTTTTCCGATGACCTCCGGAGCAACATAGGCCGGTGTTCCACATGTTGTGTGCAGCAAACCGTCAGGTTTCAGGTGCTCGGAGAACGCGCTGAGACCAAAATCAGTCACCTTCAGGTTGCCTTCTTCGTCCAAGAGCAAGTTTTCCGGCTTCAAATCACGGTGGTAAACGCCGCGACTGTGGCAAAAATCCACAGCAGATATCAACTGTTGGAAGTAAACTCTAGCTACGTCCTCCCTCAACCGACCTTTGGCAATTTTGGAGAACAATTCACCGCCACGAACGAGTTCCATCGCGAAATAGATCTTGGACTTGCTTGCCATGACCTCGTGTAGTTCGACGATGTTTGGGTGCTGAACCATCTTCATAACCGAAATCTCTCTCTTCACTTGCTCCGTCATGCCAACTTTTATCACCTTCTCTTTGCCAACAACTTTCATAGCTACGCTCTTACCTGTCTGCAAGTTTCGCGCCAGATAAACCTTGGCAAAAGTTCCATGGCCTAACATCCGACCTAGCTCGTATCTTCCATGGAGTAGAGTTGGGTGGCAGTCTCTGTTCTTCTCGGCCATTTATGGATTTCACTCAACAAAGATGAGATCTTTCTCAAAGGGTATGCGTATATACACGAAAGAACTAACCTGTGTACCAATTTGGAAGCGAACAGTTTGAAGCAAAAATCTGAGAAACAAGAAAGAAAAAAAAAAGAAAGTTACTTTGTTGTAATGGGTGTTATGGGAAATGGGTGATTGAACGATGATCACCCGTCTTCCACGTGTTTCCGGTGACAATTCCGGCCGCCGATGGACCTCCTGACACGGCCACACAGCTCAGTCTTGCTCAGCGAACCACCTCTCATCTCTCTGCATTCCCCACAGACTCTCTCTACAAGACAAAAGTGTATGGTTCTGAACTCTGAACAGCTCTCGCCTTCTCTCTCTATATATCAATTTACTACTCTCTTCTCCTCTGAAACCCCTTCATCGATAGTGTCTATATAAGCAGTTTTGGGGCCCTACACCCACATGACCCTATCAATCATGAACTCAATCCGACGGCTACAGATCAATGTTTTTAGGTTGGCATTTGTCAGGATCTTGACGGTTGTCAACAATTCGCGTGCTTACTGACATCAGCTTGATTGAAGACGTGGGAGGATCCTATTGGTCCTTTATCGTTGCAGTAGGGTACCACATGAGCTTTAGCCCAGATATGTGGGACCAATAGGTTGTGAATCTTGATAAGTTAATAAGAGTTTCACGATTTGCTTAGGTAAATTACAGTTTAACTAGAAATGTTGGTGAGAAGAGAGAGGCTATGAAGAAAGAGTGATAGGTAAGGACTAAGGACAAAGGAGCAGCCACTAAAGGGGAGTGGGGCCTGGCGACAAATTTGAAGTCTGTAAAGCGCATGATTTTCGGCTTATTGATAAGGCAAGGGAAGAAGCCATGAAAGGCTGAGAAGTTTTCTCTGCTTTACTGTTTGATCCAATAAGAACAAACAGTAAACCGCTCAAGGTCCACTACAAATCCTGCTTGCAATTTTTTTTTTAATCAGTAAGGAAAATACACGAAACCTTAATTTACTATTTGGGATAAAGACACCTCTGAGATATTCTTTAACAGAATAAATAGATAACTCACAGGCATAGATGGATGCCAAATTTAAGAGAATTGACATAGTTAGTTAGTCAATTTGTAGCTCTATTAGTCTCACGATATACATGCCTGATTTTCACGATCTATTTTCTGGCTATTAAGATATGAATACCCAAGAGTATAGAATTATACTGAACTTGTTGATTATCTGAAGATAATAATATGTTGATAATTATCAACGAGTCTCTGTACAAGATGAGTAGTTCTTGTTTTGGCAGCCTAGGGTTTACAATTTTGGCTTAACTCATACTCGATTTTGCCCGGCCTGATTTTGGTCTAGATTGATGGGACCAAGGGTCAAGTCTCGACCGATGGCTCAAGGGAAACATATAAAATGATGTCATTTTATGCCAAATTTTTTTTAAAAAAGTGCAATCGTCAGCTAGTTGGGTCAAGCATAGCTTAGCCCGGTCTAGCACATTATCATCCCTAACACTCTATAAGCTAACGAGTTAGCATTTGTTAGATATGTCATATTAATGAAATTTTAGCGATGGTAATGTTTTAATTTGAGTTCTACAAATTTTAATAAATCTAACGCCAACAAATTCGACTTGAGTTAATCAGATTTTAAAATAGCTCCAAATTTTTTGAAAATTTTACATGTGAAGTTAGAATTTTGTAAAAACAATAATAATATTATTGTTTAAAATTTAACATATATTTAATTAAATTTGAATTCGACCATAAAATTTCGAGTTAAATTCGGGCAGAGTGTCCATTGCGAGCTTTAATAATGTCCATTCAACTTAGAACACAATTCCAAATAGCAGATGAAACTTAACAGATTTGCTTTTTTGCAAGTAAAAGCCACCAAAGGGATAAGATTCAGACTATTTAGCGTTTACGAGTAAAAAAAAAAAGTTTGGAACAATTCAAAGAAAACGACTCGTGAAATGGAAAGTCGAAATCAAACTGAAACATTACGTTCTTGGAAGAGAGAGTTGAAAGTTGAAACCCTAAAGCTTCACGAGAGCCACTCAAAAACATGGATGGCTACTACAAGACAAGAGAGACAAGTAAACTAAGTGGACCTTCTTCTTCTTCTTCTGTTACACGGTCTTAACAAGACCAATTTAATATTTACATACGAATTTTTGGTATGTATAATTCTCTTCGATGCAGATCAACTCCACTGATGAATTTTCAACGGTTTCGTATGCGAAGTATACATCCAAGGACATGTGAATGTGATGATGCAGAACTGCAATTGCAGACCAAAGGAAAAAAGCTGCTAGGAAGTAGAAAACTGGGGGGCTTAGGATTAGACCAAAGACGTGGGATGGAACAGAAACAGTATTGACGTTGTTGTTGTCACTTGGAAACTGAATCCTGACGTTTGTCAAAACATGAGCACGCCTCGTTTCTGAACTCTGACGGCTACAAATTACGTAATTTATTTGGACATTTTCCATATAATATTTCCAAGGTTGGTTAAATTGATTTTCTGTTAAAAATTAATTTACCACGGTAATTGTTGATTGCAAAACCAATTCACTAATTTTACGCTCAAAATCGCAAATATGCGGGATGTAACTTGTAGTAAAGAACATATCTCCGACTCTTCTGAGTAACTCAATTTTTCAATATATTACAAGATATAAGCTCAACATTCATCAAAAACATCATTCAATTGAATCAAGAAAGTAGAAGCTCAATAAGTAGCTCAAAAACATAACTCAGCCACTCATAATATCATTAATATCTCCAACAACCAAAAAATTCATAATAAAGATGGTATAATAGAAAAACGAAATAAGAATTAGATAAAGCAAGCTCCTCCTCTTCTTTGGCCAAATCTAAAAAATTTGGAGCTGGTGTGCTCTTTGCGCAAATTTGAAATGGAAATCTTAATTCTCTACTTCTTTTTAGGCTCTAAATTTGTTTTCAGCACAAACAAACAAGTTCTCCCGATACCCTCTCGGTCCTAAGGATTTTTGCCCTTATATAGTCACAAGAACTTAAAAATAAGTGAAATTCGTTAGTCTCTTTGGGTTAGAGATCCCACGATCGTGGGTTCTTGTCTTATAACTCTTCTACTTCTCTTCTCTCTTGATCCTTAGTTCAATCACAAAAGTGGCTACCTTCTATTTGTACATCAAAATGATCAATTTTTACCTTAAATCAACATCATACATAAAATAATAACCATAAAGATCAAATTAAACAAAAACATACAAAATAAGTTCGAAAACACAACAATAATAACCTATTATGCAATAAATACATGCCAAATAATTAGAGAAACAGTAATGTGATTAATGTATTAGTTTATTAAGATACAATGAACATACCTTTCTTTTATTGTTTTTAAATTTATTTTACAATAAAAGGCTAAATATATCAATTTTTAAAGACTGGGCCAAAAATTAAAACAATAAGATAAAAGGCTTAAATATTAAACTATCACAAAATTAATATATAATAAAAACTAAACTAAGGTAAACAGTTTAAAATAGGATATAAAAAGGAAATTATCCTTATTAAACAAGAAAGTTAAAGTTTAATTTATAAATAAATAAATAAATAAAATTAATTTATTTTAATTTGTGAAAATCAATTAGTTTATAATCGGCCATTTATTAAAAATTTAATCAGTTAAATCAAACGGATCAATTAGTTAAGTTTCTCAATCATTGAAATATATAAATAAACGACCTACCTAACTCGTTAGTTCATAATGCATTAATACAAAAGGCAAAAGAGGAAC
The DNA here is from genome assembly GCA_027564395.1 of Erythroxylum ulei. NCBI lineage: Eukaryota > Viridiplantae > Streptophyta > Magnoliopsida > Malpighiales > Erythroxylaceae > Erythroxylum > Erythroxylum ulei. Next base: position 2,033,726 of record JANITX010000211.1, read on the forward strand.
AAGTACATTAAATACCTTCAAAACCCAAGTATTATTGCACACTAGTTTCAATTATCTTTCCCCACCAATCCTGAGCTCTCCCCTTAATCATTTTGGTCTCATAATAAATCGTAAAACGGTATGATAGATACAACCATGGAATCATATGTCCTGTAGGACCCTGAATTTGCATCCAACCTGAACCAGAAAAAACCTGTCAGGAGTTCCTCAGGATACCTAGATTATTATTCTTTTTTTTTCCCTGCTTCCCTATTTTTGACAGTATTTTGTTTTTCTTTTAATTTTACGGTTCGGATTATAATTGTAATTACCATTACAAAACTCGTAATTTTTTGGATAATTTCTAAAAATTTCTAGTCAGGTTAAACAATACTGTAATCGTTGGTAACTATAAGAAAAAGGAAGTGTAACCGCTGGTTTCAATATTCTGAGGCAGACTGCAATTATATGTAGGCTTGTTTGATTCCTTCCTTATCCGATCGAAAGAGTCTGTCTGGCACTAGCTTTGCTTTTTGATTTTTGTCTGTTGTGAATTATTTATACTGTTTGCTTATGTCAATTTCCCATCATATAATATGTATTAATTTGATATATATATTTATGAATAATTGAATAGAATCAAAATGTTTGCTCCAAAACTCCATAGTAAGCCAATAATGTGACATATTAAATCATATGATATAATAATATATCATACCATACCCCAACTTGATATATTATCCTGATCTAGCCTTGATGACTTTTTATAAAATAATCTTAGAGCCAATTTCCATATTAACACTTCAATATCTAAGTTGACTTTTGATTATAAAGAGTCCAGAAAATTCGTGTTAGTAATAAAATTTAACAATGTCTTAAATACCTAGTTGAAAGACAAAAAATGTAAGGTTTAAAATATTTAATTGATATTACATCTTTATAATCTAGACAAGAATTCCAAGGTGTGAGGAATGAGCTTATGCTTAAGAATATCAATTACTGTGATAACAACTTACATAGTTCTACCTACTTGGTCATCTTCTTCGAAATCAATGACTACGAGGAAGGTTTTCATATATGGTTGCAAAAAGTGCATAAAAGGGTACACAAGTTTGCCATACTAGCTAGCTTGGTCCCGCACTGACTGTGAACTGTCTTGTCATTGCCAGAATTCAAATCGTCGTTTAGAGGTTAGGATGTGAAAATGCGTACTATTACCTTAATACTACATTTATATATTTGCATGCGCATGTTTTGTTTATCATCAACAACACACGAATCAAACTTTCCTTTTGCTGTAATAACTGAGTGTGTGTTGTTTAGTTCTTGTCGTCATATTGATCTAGTCACATGCACTTTGCTGTCTGTAGGCTGCATTAAACAACTCGACCTGAAAGTGGCAACTCAATATATATTTTTTTTAACGGCCATTTTAGGTTAAGGGGACCATATGCAGCAACATCTAATATTGCATCCCTGACAAACACTTACAACCTTTTCGTTGTCCCAATTTCTCTTTTATTAGGTTGCAAAAGAACAGCGTTTCAGTTATATCAGTGGAACCCGCAAACTTTATTTGTCAATTATTTTTAAAATCGAATCAAAGTTAAATCGGTACGAAGTTTAAAGTTTAAAAAGTTTAACCGTTATTATACCGATGAATATCAAATTCAATAAAAACCCTACATGGGTGTATATTAGTCATTAACAACCAATGTTTTAAAACCGGAGATTCAATAAGTATTATAAAACTAGCTAAAATTGAATAAAATTAAATAATTTAAAATATTATTGTTAGAGATTATCCTTATTAATATAAAAATTTGAAATTTAACTAAAAAAGATATTGTTAAATAAAAATTAATTGATTTATGTTGGTTTACAATAACTTTTTAATTTATGAAAATCAACCGATTAATTAATACACTGATCGATTTTTAACAATAGTTATTAAAGTAAATCAAACTAGAAAGTTAAAAATTGAATCTAAAAATTGACCGGTTTAAAGTTTTTACAATTGAACTGACCGAACAAATTAGATTTCTTAATCATTAATTATAACTCATCTAAAATTTTGAAAACAATAATAATAAATTTTAGTCTAAATATTTTCTTGTAATGATCTGTTCGATTTATTTGTTTACTTATATTATTTCTTGTTTACAATTTTTTACATTTATTGTATTTTGTATTTTATTAATCATTTATGCATATGTGTGTGTTTTTCATGTAAATCTATCAAAAACAATTTCTCTATTAATTAAGAATAAAATTGTATACTATTAGATTTTTTTAGACTGAACTTTCAATGAGTTATCGTTATTATTGTTGTCGTGGATATCTTTGTATTATATAATAAGTAAACTTCTAATAATTCACAAAACTGATTATAGCTGTTGCTATCGTACTAATTAATATTTACCAAGCAAAGGATTAAGGACTCTCCTTTTCTGGGGCTGGGTTCGATCTCAGCCTTGGAAAACTAAGAATACCCAGAAGGATTCTCGTACTTATCTACGCAATCCTTGCACGTTATTGCTCATTGGCGAAGACCAAACTTCAACCAATATGCATGCATGGACAAACCACTGCCATGTTATTGGAGACAACTGGATGAGTTGGTCACCACTAAGAAAAGCTTAAGCTTATCTATATCTCTCTCTAGGAGTATAGCATTAAAATAGAATGTTAGGTCTAGTTCAAGGTTATGGACGGCCATTGTTGGCTTCGTCCCAACCTTTCCTTTCACTTGCTCTTTAATTCTCTAATGTATTTATTGTTAGTTGGTTCACGTACTTTTCTTTGGATCGAGAATGGAAGCACGCAAGCTTTAGAATGTTAGTGAATTGAACCCGTAATTTAATTTTGAATTGATAAGTGATTTATCAAAACGATATGATTTACAGGAAATTATCATATTTTTGGTATATTTTAAAGGCTAAACAAATTAATTTCCTTGAATCTAATATCAATAAATACACACGCGAATCTATCAAAAACAGTCTCTCTATTATGTAGAGATAAGACTGCATATTATTAGATCTTCTTAAATTTTACATTTTAGCGAACATTTTATCAGATGCTGGTGTTGTTGAAATTAACATTAATAGATAAAAATTAATTTGACTTTGTATTCTCGTCTTATTAAATTAAATTGTTAGAAATGCATTTTTTTCAGTGCAATATTATTAAGTGACCATTTCACCACAACAGCTTAAGCTGTTGTATGAGGTCAACTTAATTGGTTTTATAAATTCTCTAACATACCCCCTCAAGTGAAAGCCCTTTGGGCTTGAAACTTGCACAGGTCCACTATATCTTGTGCTAAATAATAGGTGGGTGGCAGGATTTGAACTCATGACCACTTGGTCACAAAGGCTCTGATATTATGTTAAGTGACCATTTCACCACAATAACTTAAGCTGTTGTATGAGGCCAACTTAATTGGTTTTATATATTCTCTAACACACCCCCTCAAGTGAAAGCCTTTTGGGCTTGAAACTTGCACAGGTCCACTATACCTTGTGCTGAATAATAGGTGGGTGACAAAATTTGAACTTATGACCACTTGGTCACAAAGGCTCTAATACTATATTAAGTGACCATTTCACCACAATAACTTAAGCTATTATATGAGGCCAACTTAATTAGTTTTATATATTCTCTCCTAAATATTCTATTGGCGATCAAATAATAAAGACTTAACGGAGAGGGTTGATACAATTATTCCACTGCAATCAGAAAGTTACAATTTTAAGTTACCGAAATAACTTCTTTGTACCACGGCACCTTGTGTTTGTATATATGTAATTAGTACTATATATAATTAGTACTTTATGGGAAATCAGTACACATCTTGATCGGACACTTGTTCCGATTGTGACTTCAGGTGGATGATTTTTTTAATAAACGACAAATTACAATCGTTAATATTTTTAAAGTTCATTAGATAAAATTTAAAATTTTAGATAATAATATATTAATTATGTAATCAAAATATATTATTATTTATAACTTATTTAACAAATTTATGACACAAAATTAAATAATAAAATCAATTTAAATAACATTTTACATATTCCGATCTTCTCGGCGAATAAGTTATTGACATAATTGATGATCGAGGTCATGACGTGTAATAGCGACAGACAAGACAGGGGTAGTACTACGTGTGTGTTTTATAATTTACTACAGTTTTGATTGCACAAACACTGACAAGTTAACATGTCCTCAAAACGACATCAGTGTTAGTGTCGAAATTTGCTTAATGTTTTAAATTCACTTAAATTTGACAAACCGGATTTGTTATCATCACTAAACACACTCAAATATATATTTGAGTTGTATTTTTTTTCTTTAAAATATTACTTAATTGGGCAGTTAGTTAGGATACTATTTTTTTTGCAAAAAATAGGACCGAGACTTTGCTCGAGCTTGATGAACTTAGGCCTAAATCGTTAACTTCAAGTCTTGGCCGGGGAGGTCAGGTCGGGTTCTAACCCAAATGTCTTCCCTAATTGGCATTGCCGGCCTAAATGGTTTCAACAATTGGCAAGGGATTCGAAGTGGGTATCTCTTTGAATGCTTTTGCTTTTGGGTAAAAACGGCACACTCAATTAAGAATCTAATGTACCTTTTTTGTCAACTACCATTCTTCTATAATTGAATTAGAAAGAGTGATAAGAACATTTACTTACCACTTCTAGCAATCATTTGTGTGTAATCATTCCAATTAACTCCATAAATAGTTTATTTAAATTACGTAATTTATAAATTTTATTATAATTTAGTAAATATTCCTTAGAAAAATAGTTAAACTTTCTAAATATCATAAACGAGGAACTGAACCAAGTGTTAGACCAGCCCAAGCAATGAACTGAACTTGAGAAGCCAACTTTTAGGGCCCAAGTGTTAGATACTTCTATGTCATTACTATATATGGTTTTACACGGATATAAGTTTTTTTGTTGATCGATGAGGTTACTCGTTTACGACTGAAATCACATATTTAAATCACAAAAACAAAAGTTACGTATAATTGATGACTCTCTTTCGATCCCCGTAAAGTAAGAAGCTTTTTACATTTGAGCAGTTATTTATTATTATTATTATTTAAAAAATATATCTTATTATTATATATAAATTATTTTAACACAAAACCTTAACTATTATTGATTAAAGCGGAATTTTTTGGCATAATAAATACACATTTGCCTAATAAAAATATGTTTATTACTTAATATCTCCATTTTGTTTTACGGTTTATTACAACTGTGGGCCCACCCTCTTGTCTCTGCCCTACACCTGGAATCGTTTCATTGGTTGCCGATTCCTCTTCCTCCTCCTCCATTACCCAATCATCGTCTCTCTCGAGGCTTTGTTGATAGTATCGGACGGCCACAAACATCATGAACACTGAAAGAACGGTACACAGAGCAACACGTTAATGATAATAATAAGAGAGAGAGATTCTCACCAAAAGCCGTACTAAAATGGTATCTTCCTTTCCTCACCTGCCCAGACTCGAGCCACCATCGAAGACAGGTTCCAGACAAGGCTAAATATGGCTAGAGCCACGGCTTTCTTGTGTGTGCACGAGTCCCACGCATCACCGAACCGTCGGATCCAGAATTTACCTTCCAAAGTTTTGATTTTCAATCAAAGAGAATAAATAATAAATTAAATGCCCACGTAATTCAATCAGGAGGTGCTTGGTTCATAAAAAATAATGGGAATAGAAATAGGAATGAATATAAGGAGGGATGGGAATAAATAATATCATTATAATTATGATGGTTAGTTAAGATAAAGGAATGATTACCATTACCATTGATAATGGTTGGTTTGTAAAAAATATTGTAATTAATTAATTACAAAATGAATTATATTTTAATTAATTACAATATTTTAATT
>JANITX010000211.1:2050246-2062581 GCA_027564395.1 Erythroxylum ulei
TATAATATTTAATTAAATTATTCATAGTTTTTTATTAATAATAAATATATTAGATAATTAAAAATATATATATTTAATCCAATCAACACGTAATGGAAATATAACCGGCATGGTGTACCCTGCCATGTGTAAAATGGCTGTGGTAAGTGGTGTGAATATAAATTCCGTCCACTAACTGGCTGGAGACTAAAAGACGGTCGAGTACTTTTGAGGTTTTGGGCAATTTAGAGCTTTAGCATAAAGAAGACAACACAACCACAGTAGAGTATAATATAAATCCAAGTCCCACGTTGGTCTGGGCAGTGGAAGGTAAAATCCTATCCTCTGTCCAATCTTTCCAATCTCACAACCACAAAAAGTGGAGGGGGGCCTCACATACTTCACATTCTTAACGGAAGGGACCATTGGGGAGTTTTTCTGAGGACCCTTTTGGAGGTTCTGCATTCTTTTTCAATGGCTTGCAGAATTTCTGAATCTGTCTTCGTTTTCACGGTAATACCCTTTTCTCAGTCACTCCTTCTGTGACGAAAGATCCTTTCTTTTTGTGTGAATTTGATTTGGGTTGTTTGGTTTTTGTTCTCAGGGCGTCCATCAAAGGCCATCTGCTTGTCCAAAGCTTGGCTCTCATTTCTCTCCAGGTTTATTTATATCTGTTACTCTCTCTAATCTGGCTCAGGAGTTACAGTTTTCTTTAGGTTTTACTTCATGTTCATTTACTTCTTTTGATATGATAACGGGATTATAAAGTTTTGTTTACTCGGTAGTTGGTCCATTTTTTTTGGCTGAGGTTCTCAGTTTCTTGAGCTGCATTGCAACGTTTGGTGGTGCATTTCTAGCTTCACGTCTCTTTGCAGGGAGTACCAGATGTACTAAATTAGTAGTTCACTGCTTAAGCAGAAAGTGCCCGAAGAGATATGCTTTATGAGCTTAGTGTTGTGTGTGGTTCTATTGACAAGTTCTGCAATTTGTTGTTCAGAGCTGCTTGTTACAAAAGATGCTAATTGGTATCCTGGAACAATCTTAATTGAAAAACTGAAACTTTATGCACAACTTCTGTGACTTTCGTTTACTTGCAATAGCCGAAAGTTTCACCACTATTGTAAAATCTTGATAAGCCTTAATTTAGGCAAGAACTTGAGTCTTGGTTCATATGCATCTCTTATTATATAAACATCTAGAAACAAATTTGATATTTTCATAACTTCAATTATACGAAAGATAAACCACTAGTTTGAAGCATTGTGCATTTTTATCCCAATTATCTCTGCTCGTCTTCAATTTATAACATTTTCTTCTGGCCTGTGGGGAGCAAGAGGTTTTTTTTTTGACTTCTGTTCTCGGGATAGCTAGATCTTATCCATGTTTTATAGAGAGCAGGCTTTTCTTTCTTGGTGGATAAAGCTGCTTGCAAAATTTTGACAGTACCAGCTTATAATACTTCTTTTTTGTAGACAGGCATCCAACGGTTAACATGGGACAGAGTTCTTCTCAAGGGAGGCAAACAAAGAAAATATGCAATTCCCTTAGAAAGGAATATAGCAGTCCATGAAGTGGCAGTACCAGTTTCACCACCTTCTACAGATAGCACTGAATGCAGAAAACTGCTAGCCGAGAGTTATGGATTCACACAAATTGGTGAACCCCTTCCAGAGAATGTGACACTGAAGGACATCATGGATACCCTCCCAAAAAAGGTAAATTTAACTGCTTCATGCATCCAAATTATCAGATGGTTTTGTTGCCCTAAGATAAGAGTTCTGTAAGTAAACTCCATTAATCTCTTCTCCTTTTATTCTTTTGTAAACTTTGGTTTTCAGGTGTTTGAAATTGATGATCTAAAAGCGTGGCAGTCAGTTTTAATATCGATTTCTTCATACACGTTGGGCCTCTATATGATTGCAAAGGCTCCATGGTACTTACTGCCCCTTGCTTGGGCATGGACCGGGACTGCAATAACTGGGGTAAGTTATTCACACTCCTGTTTTTGAAATTTTTCGGTTGATTCATCGTTTCTTACTGTAGTTGTTGCTCTATATAGATCTCCCTGAGTCTTTTGTGTCTAATTTTGTTTTCCCAATTTTGAAGTTCTTTGTTATAGGCCATGATTGTGCTCACAAGTCATTTTCAAAGAACAAACTGCTGGAAGACATTGTAGGAACTCTTGCCTTTCTGCCACTGATATACCCTTATGAGCCATGGAGATTTAAGCATGATAGGCATCACGCAAAAACAAACATGTATGTATGAAATAAGATAATTGATCATTCTACAGAAGGAATCTGTTGGTTAATTTCTTTCCCTTTTTCTTAGTAGGCAGATGGCTTCTAGACTATTCTAATACCTGCTCCTCATATACTCATAGGTTGGATGAAGATACAGCATGGCATCCTGTTGTGAAAGATGAGTTTGATTCATCACCTATTTTGCGTAAAGCAATCATATATGGATATGGTCCATTTCGGCCTTGGATGTCTATAGCTCACTGGTATCACATTACAAAGAGAACAATTGCATTTACATTTTACACTTCCTGGTTTTCATAGCCTTCTTAACGAAAGACATTCTTTTGCATAATGCTTACTAACAGGTTAATCTGGCACTTTGATCTGAAAAAATTCAGACCCAATGAAGTCAAAAGAGTGAAGATTAGCTTGGCATGTGTTTTTGCATTTATGGCAATTGGATGGCCATTGATTATCTATAAAACTGGGATTTTGGGATGGATCAAGTTTTGGCTGATGCCATGGTTGGGCTATCACTTCTGGGTAACACAACTTGCTACATAAAGTGCTCCGTAATTTTGAAGCTATGAATGTGCTATATTAGTCATTCCCACATTACATGTTTCATTTTTCCTTCAATTCCCTTCCTCCTCTGTGTTGAGGGGGAAGTTATTAGGCACATGCAGTTTTTGGTGTAAACATCTATTATACTTGTCATTGCACTATACATATGTGGGGAGTTGAAAAAGAAGGATCCTTGGCTGTGATGACTGGTGGTTGCTTATTAGAAACCCAACTCTATCATTTTAGCACATTCACAGTCTTGTCTGTTTATTGTTTAATTGAAAGGAAAAGGGAGAAAAGGAATCATATTTCAAATAATTTTCACTGTGACACAAATTTTGATTTGTCATTAAACTTTTAGTGGGTTTATAGATGACGATTGTCATCTTCAGAAAACAACCTTAACAACCTTAAGAAAAAAGTAAATTAGAAGTTGAATTACCTCTCTGTATACCTGTAAACTGCATACGTTGCATTCCTTTGCTGAAAAGTTTGTGATCTAGACAGATTCGCTTATTTAAGGATAAAGTGGTAGGCTCAGCTAGTTCAGGATAATGACACATTAGGACATGCTTTAACAACTTCATAAATTCACATCTTTCACCAGAGTTCAGTTAATGATTATTGATTTTCTGTGGATAGACTTCATGTCAGTCTGTTTATCTTGCAACTGATATTGTTGTTTTTCCTCAATTATAGATGAGTACCTTCACAATGGTACATCATACGGCTCCTCACATTCCCTTCAAGTCATCATCTGAGTGGAATGCAGCTCGGGCGCAGCTTAATGGAACAGTTCATTGTGATTACCCTCGTTGGTAATAATTATTTTCTTGTGCGGATTCTCAAAATCTTCGCCCCTTTTATCAAATTTAGAGTTGCAATGTACTGAGAGAGTGACTCAGATGATAATTCACAATTTTCCCATTTTAAGCTGCTCTAATAATAACACTTAGAAACTGCTTAGGTTTACATCTTCATGCCTAGAACTTATCAAGTCGTGTGAATTTCCAATTTGCAACCGAAAAGAGTTAGCAGGATGAGTTTTTTACTCTTAGGGAAAGAGAGTATAAATTTGGCATATATGTTTACTTGGTTTGGTAGATCTCCATGTGATAAGTCCTTGGCTTATAGGCTTTCTAGAATTCTATTACTTAGTCTCACAAGGTGGCGTAACTAGCTCTGTTTTTGATTCCACGCATTGGCTTCCAAGCTAATCTATTAGTTGCTAATATGATTTGAGTGAAACTGGGCATTCTTTACCTTGCAGGATAGAGATACTGTGTCACAATATCAATGTCCACATCCCTCATCACGTTTCTTCAAGAATACCGAGCTATAATCTAAAAGCAGCTCATGAATCTCTTCAAGAGAATTGGGGAAGGGTACAAATTCTTGATATACTCTAAAAATTCGTTCCATTGGTATTCAACTGCCGTTTTGCATAGAACAGACAATGATCTTGGTTTATACCTTATAAATAAGGTATAAACCTTCATTATTGAAGAACTTTAGACGTCCGCATCTTACTGATTTTAATTTTATGCATGCAGTATATGAATGAGGCAACATGGAATTGGCGTCTAATGAAGACAATAATGACAATGTGCCATGTCTATGATAAGGAACAGTATTATGTTCCTTTCGACCAGCTTGCCCCACAAGAATCTCAACCAATTACATTTCTTAAGAGAGTGATGCCTGATTATGCTTGAACTTTCATTGGCTTGGTGGTTCAACCACTGTAATTTAAATACGAGGCCACACACAGCTAGGGGGGATCGGCCACCAGAAGGTATTATCAACCTTAAACTACGTAGCGGATCTCACGGAGGCTATTGGTTTTTTTCCTTTTTAAGCTATTATTTGTCATGGAATAGAAAAAGATTTTGATTTATGCACCATTCCAAGGTTTATAATGATGCATACAGAATTTTGGAACAAGTCTATGAGTCTTAGTTATGACATGTATAATCTCCTTCACTCCAGTGGTTCAGCTTATTAGTTCCCAAGCAACAAAATAAAAATCCTGTTAGAGTCCATTTCGTAATTAGACTTCTGCTAACAGTATCTAAACTTGGATTCATAAAATTGGCATCTAGTGAAGATGATAATGATAGTACACCATGTTTACGATAAGGAGCAAAAATTCACATTGCTTGTGGCCGCATGCCTTCAGACAATCTCAACCAGTCACATTCCTTAGGCATGTTGTGCCTGCTTTTTCTTGAATTTTCTGTAAGTCATGGGGTCTTCCATATTTTGGCTCTTTCTATCCTCTTTCGCGGTCAACTTTGGTATGCTATCACCATTTGCTCAGACAGAGTCTTATTTATAGTTTTAACCATTTCGTTTAACCAACAACACTGACATCATCTTCTAGAATGGAAATTGTTTTTTAAAATGGAAATTGAAGGAAGCTTCCTGGAGATTTACTGTTAGGAGTCACTAGGTAAAAGCCAATCCAGACAGAGAAAAGATTGAAAGTTTGTATCTTTGTTAGTACAATTACTCAAGCTGGCTTTGTCAGTGAGAATTCACGTCTGAAAATGGAGTCTATTTCTCATCAGAAACATCTTCTGCCATCTGATTATATGTTGATAAGAATCGTCTGTTTAAAACATCTGAATATGATCTCTATCTGCTAGATGTGTTTATGGTATAAAATAGTTGTCACTGACATTGTGCTTACTAGTCTAGTAGATGTACAAGCTTTTAGACTCGTCCATTTAAACTAAATAATTGAACTGAGTTTGGCTTGCTACACTTCTATAACTAGTAGCTTTGATATTGTTCTAGTGGCGCTAATTTACTACCTATTTCAGTTTGCCAACTTCACCATTAATTTATGGAGTAGTTAAGCAAATTCAATTGCTCACATGCATATAGCATCTCTCTCTGCCCCTCACTGACAGAACCATAAAAAAGCAAACAAGGATTATGGTTGGTTCCTTCTGGACTTGCATTTTGGGAAGTTGAATATAAGAGTTGGCAAGTGTCAGAAACACCTAAGTGGTGATGACATAAAAGCTGAAAGATTGGATTTTGATGGTGTGGGCATTATAGTTGACAGATATTATCAGCACAGCACATGGTCTTAGAAAAACATAAGCTCTTAATGAGGTAAAAGCCCCACTCAAAACTTTATGTAAAGTTAAAGTAAATCAACTCCTCAAAGTGAGCCGCCTTCACACTAGGATCTCCTGAGAAGTTTCATAGTTCTAACTGCTCACATGCACAATGAGAATCTCCATTCTTTTATGATCCCTCAAGAGGAAGAATCTGGGATGTGTTTCAAGTACAAGAGATTGGTTATGTAAAGAAGAGGTCAAAAGAGCCAAAATGTTAAGAAAGAGGGTCAAAAGAAGCATATGAAAGTGGAAAAGAATTCGAAATTAGGCAAGTAGACCCCATAGGAAATTCTTCTGAGCAATCCTTGTTCATATTACTGTGGAAGGTTAAGATATGGCATTACAAGTAGTAAAGTTGCCTATTTCATTTCCATATGTGACTATAGGACTAACCACTGACATATTTCATTCTCAGTTACATCATAGTTAAAACTCTATACACAAAAAACTCTTAAGTTATCTTCTGCAAACTTGGAGGTCAGGCTTTGGCAATTAAGAGTGAACCAGTAAACCATTCTTATGAAAATGCAACTAAACATAACCAGGCAGGCCAAAACTTTAATCATACAACCGGAGGAGGCGGAGTCTCCCATACATCAAAGACATTTTCCTCGCTGTGAAGAGCAAACAACCGGTCGCCACCAATCGAAAAATCACAAATCGAACCTCCATAAGTACGTCGCAGCCTGGATGTTAATACCCAATCAGGACCACAAAACACAGATATGCAATCATCCATTGAAGAAAACAATTGCCCCTCGTGCAATGCCAGTTTTGGATAACAAGGTTCATCAGGCATTTTCCCTTTCATCAACCTACTCCTTGAACTCCACCTCACACTCCCCACATTCATCCTCAAATCCATGAACCCCAAATCCTCGTACTCATTCACCACACATATAGCATGATTGCCTTCCATGGCTATTGCATCACGAACTCGCTTTTCGTCCACAGTAACTGTAGCTCCAATGTCCGACCAAGACCAAACCATCCTCTTTGCCCTGAAATCCAACAAGCTGATGTAACAATTGTCCTTCCTTGGAAACAGAGTAGCTACCAGTAAACAATTGCTTCCGTTCAGCCATTGTAACCTGTCAGCATCTCCTAGTGACCAACCAGGGCTCTCGTAGAAGAAATCTATCTGCTTTCCAGTGAGTTGATCCCACACACCAATGCCATACTCATTACTCCTTCCCTTACAGCTGCTAAAGATTCTATTATCACAAGTTGTACTCAACGCCCCAGCAGTGAAGCTCTTAGCTTGATTCTCATGCCAAACCTGAAACTTATGCCTCAACTCACCTGTGCTCCTGTTAAACAACCCCATTCCTCCATCTCCACGCCCCAATCTCTCACAAGCACTTACAAGCACATTCTCAGAATCAAGCCAAGCTGCATCGTTCACTCTTTGGTAATCAAGATTGATTGGTGGGTGCTCTTCCATCATCCAATCATAAACATGAACCATACTACCATGTGCTACACAACACCCACCATCAGGGCCTGCACGAATTGCTGTCCCATCTCCTGGTGCTCGGCCCGTAACGGACCTGCCATGGCGAAGTCTATTGCCGTCAAATGGACCCCATTTCGCTGATCTCACATGGTCCAATAGACCGTAAAATGAGGCCTCCCTGTAGAGGAGTCTTTCAGGGACGTGAGGAGGGATGTGGAAGTCGCCGGTGCGTAGAAGATCGAGGAGGACACTGAAACAGTCTGAGTTTCGATCAATGAAGAACTCACCGTTCGGGTTGGAGTCGTTATGGGGTTGTTTGAAGTTCCAATTATCGTCAAACAACGCACCGAAAAAGGAGTTCCGACCAGCATGGGCTAAGGTTGTGGAGGTTGTTTCGAAGATTCTGCCTCCTACGTTGAACCTAATTCTGTCTTTGGGGACTTTCATGGCCCGATTTATGGAGAATTTGAAAGGTTTAGGTGATTCAAGAACAGACGAAACAGAAAATGTATTAGATTGAGGGTCTATGGAGAAAAACAGGGGAAAAGTGAAATTTTCATTGAAGGTCTAGACAGAAATTCAGGACAACGAGAAAAAACAGTGAACGTCCTATATAGTTGGAGGAGATTGCGGGATTGTGTTTCTTTAGAACATATTAAGGTTCAAAATCAAGGGACAAAACAAACGAAGAAGATGTTAAACAAGGATCAGCACAGACAAAACACAAGAAATCCACAAGAACGTGAAGTAAAAGGCCTGCTTTTTTGAGTTTAAAACAAGTTCTGGCGAGACTAAAACAGAGCAGAAACAGGGGACACCGATCAAACTACGACGAATTTGGACAACAGACTGAATTTTGAAATCTGGGTATTGAGGGGATTAGATTTTCGGAAATGGGTTTTGAATTTCGAAAGATTTTGGTTCGAACCAAACAGGGAATCGGTGCTTTTAGATTTCAAAACCATCAACTTTGATATTTCTACTCTCTCTATCTCTTTTAACATTTCTTTCTTCACGTTTTCTCTCTCTTCTCACCGGTGCTGCCCTCTCGCTGGACCAGACATTGTTCGAATTTTATAACCAAAAAAGAGAAATGAACCGGTAGGCTCCACTTGGCTTTTGTTTCCCACCTTGTTTTCATACCGTTAAAACTATAATATTTAAAGATTTGGTGAAGATCCAACGGTGGTTGTGAGAATGATGGGTGTGATTCATGGTGGTTTAGATTGATCATGGCGGCCCCGTAATAGAAACTGTTTGTTGAATTGTTCAATTGGTTCCTCGTCAAGTCAACCGTCTTGGCTCAAGAGAAGGGAGTAGAGTGGGTAAGGGCCCTGTGAGATATAATCTTAGCTGTTTATATTCATTTATTTGCAATAAAGAAAAAAATAGACACGACATTTTAGGCCCTTTAATGAGACGTCCTATAGCTTTGCATCAAAGCAAACTTAAAACCTTGCGTTGATCCAAGTTCTTTTCATTGTTTATCCAGCAACAATAATAATAATAGGTATGGAGTTTAAAAAGTTTAGGAATACACAACTTTAGGCTCCGTTTGATAGACAACTAATCAGTTTTTTTTTTTAGCTGACCGGTTAACTTCAGCTGTTTGATTCTTTAAACAGCTACGAATTACATAACTTTAGACCTCGTTTGATAGACAACCAAATAGCTATTTTTTAGCTAATTGGTTGTCTTCAGCTGCTTGACTCTTCAAATAGAAAGTTGTTCAGAGAATAGCAGATCCTCATAGCTGTTTGGAGAGTAACAGATCTAATAGTTGATTTATGATAAACAACTAAAAATGAAAACGTTCCTATAACGCTCCTATATAGGACAATTTTACCTTTTAATTGAGGTTATTAGATATTTACTTTTAGGAACAATATTTGTTCTTATAATTGTTTTATGCAGTTATAGGTTAGAAATAAAATGTTGACCTTAAACGAAAATGAAAATAGAAAGATTTTTATAAATTTTTCATAGATAATTAAACAGTACAGGTAAATATGACTTCTCTAAAATATAAATTCTTATAAGAATATTCAACGAAATACAAATATATATAATATTCACACCCTTATAAATTTTTTAAAGTCATGTCTTTATAAGTCATTTTACACATAAACAGTTAATACTAAACAACTAATTTTACCAAACATCTTTAACAAACAGTTAATATAATCCGTTGGTCAAATCGGTTGATATAATCAGCTATCAGCTAATAGCTGATAGGATCAACTAACAGCTAATGCAATCAGGTGATTACCAAACGAAACCTTAGAAAGACCGCTTTCAAATCCTTAATTATTCAAATAAGTTAAATGTGGAATCATTGGATTGCTTTTCTTTCAAAATCATTATCTTAATACTAAATCTTCAATATAAAGATGATGAATTGGAAGTAACATCATTTAATAAATTCTATTAAAATAATATCATTTTAATCACATTCAATCCAATTTTAAATTCTTAAATTCGATTAAGTTTTTAAGTAGCCAATAACAAAATTTAGCACATAACAAACCAACTATCAATTAAGGGGTTTGGTGTTTTCCTGAAAAAAAAATATAGTTATTGTCACTCTATTTATATTCTTTCCTTACCCATTGGTTGGTTCATTGACATGATCATTTTTGACCTTGAAATTAAGCAAATGGACCCATCAACATAGTTGCACCTAAAAAACATCATACATTGTGGAATTTGTATAATGTATTGAACATATCATAGAGAATTGGTCATTGATCTACATTTTAGGTACTAAGTAACACTCTTATGAATTAGATATTTTAAAACATAATTTGCATTACAAGACAAGGTAAGAATGTATTATGTGTACTTTTGTTACCTTAAACAAATATTCAATATTAGGGTGTTTCAACCATATGCTACTTAACCTAATTCACATATTTATATGAATCACATATCATGTTAATGTGTGTATAAAATTTAATGGAATAAAGTAAAATTTGACTGTCCGGAACAAATGATTTAATCCTTACTTTTTATTAGTTATGATTGAATGCGGTAGACAAGTGTTGCTTGGACGGTACATTATGACACTTGTTATGGTGCCATTTTCTTCACCCCTCTGTTCATACTTTCAAGGCACCCTCACTTTGGGAAAAGCAAAATGTCTAATTTAGATGTCCCATTCTCACTTGCCTTAGTTTAAAAGAAATTTATAAATCTATGATTGGTATAATTAATTATTAAATTTTGTTAAAAAAATTATAGTATGAATTTGATATGATTATAATTAATCTATATTTAATTTTGATTTTATTGGTATTATTTTTTACTTTATTACTATTTTTGGAGACATCCATTAAGTAAAACTTTAATTTCGCATAATTATTTTACAAATTAGTTTTAATTAATATCTGTAAATTTTAATGCATCTAAATAATTTTTACGGTGATAGGAACTTATTGTATTAATTAATAATTTTTTATTAAAATATTATTATTATTATTATGTTGATGGGAAGTTTATAAGATGAATCACGAGTAAGTCTATCCTTATAACCTTATATTAATCCATTAATCAGGTGGGAATAATTAGTTGTGATTAGGGTTTAGCATGAGTGATTAATCACCTAACCTAACTTCTATTTTACTCAAATGGTTGACTCTCTCATGATCATAGGTTTGATTTTTTCAACACTTTCACATTGTTGGTCTCCATAACGTGTAATCTAGGATACAGATCCTCGTTTTCTTTCCTTTTTTCTCTCGAACCAAACAAAGATGGTTTCTTTACAAGATACGTTTAAGCACGTAGAAATGGTCTTTGTGGACCATACAAAAAGAAAGGTACGTTTCAATATTTATTAAAAAATTCAATTGATTAGGTCGGTCCAATTACAAAAATCTTGAACTAGTTAAATTTTTTTATTCGTTTTATTTTAATAGCTTTTATATTTAAAATTGATTAATTTATCAATTAATCGATCAATTTTTATAAATTAATAAGTATTTATAAACCAAGAGGGTGGTAGATTCGCATGAGAGAAAAGTAATAAGAACGAGAATGAATATACTAAAGAATTAGAATGAATATTATCATTAAAATTATGATGGTTGATTAAGAGGAAGGAATGATTAACATTACCATTGATAATTATTGGTTTATAAAAAATATTAAGAAATAAACATTTATTATATTTTAATTAATTAATTAAGAATAATATTTTAATTAATTATATTGTGATTAATTAATTATAATATTAAAATTAATGAATAATTTTATTTTAATTAGTTATATTTTAATTAATTATATTGTAATTAATTAATTCTAATGTGATTAATTAATTATATTTTAATTAATCAATCAATTATAATAATTTAATTAATTAATGAATTATATTTTAATTAAGTATATTGTAATTAATTGATTATAATGTTATTAATTAATAATATTATTATTTTAAGTAATTGAAATATAATTAATTACATAATTATATTTTAATTAATTAATTGGTATTAAAAATATTTTTAAAAAATAGCCACTACTAAGGAACGAGTTTCATTCCTTTATTAAATGGAGGGTATGGAGAAGTCCCCAAAAGTCGGATATCAAACTATTGCCCTTATAATAATCATCAACAACCAACCACTCACTTTTCATTTCTTACCCATTAACTTCTTCCCAAACCTATCAACTAAGCACCCCTTAAAATAAATCAATTAGGGAACGCTTGGTTCATAGAGGATAATGGGAATGGGAATAGGAATGAATATAGTGAAGAATAAGATTGGATATAATCATTATAATTATGATTGTTGGTTAAGATTAAGGAATGATTACTATTACCATTGATGGTGATTGGTTTGTAAAAAATGTTAAGAAATAAAAATTTGTTAAATTTTTGTTTTTATAGCAAATTTTAAATATATTTTAAATAATTATTTTTAATTTATGCACCCTAATTATAATGACAAAATATTTAAAATCAAG
>JANITX010000211.1:2070722-2082559 GCA_027564395.1 Erythroxylum ulei
ATTAACTCCCAACATTTATTCATCAAACCTCATAATTCATCCAAATTATGCTAAATTCCTCAATTAATCCCATTTAATAAATCAAAATTTCAAGAAAAAGGGTCGGGGTCCAACATGTCCTTTTTGTCTTTTAGTGCGATTCTAGTTACTCAATTTCTATGCGTGTCCGTTCTTAAATTCTTGCTTCTGGTATTCTGTATCATTTTACCTGTCACATTTGAATGTGAGTCTACTGGGAAACAGCCTCTTTACTTTGTAGGGGTAAGGTTGCGTACTATAAAACCTCCCCAGATCCTGCTTCAATGCGGGACTTCAAACTGGGTGTGATGATGATAATGATCTAGCTCAAACTCTCGTAGATTTGTCCTACGAAGATTCCTTCACACAGTTCTTTTTATTTTAGGATCTGTGTCTAGTAAGTTCTCATATGTACTCAAGGTCATAAGTTGACCTAGATTATAAGTCTAAAACTAAAGAAAATAAACTAAACAACTACAAAAAATATAATGTAAAGCAAAAATAAAAAACAGAATAAAAGAAACTAAAGTAATAATTAGATTAATGAAACTAGGGTTTTCCTTATATTATCATCCCCGAAAACGACACCAAAAACTTGATTGACTAAAAATGCATATGTCAATATTGAATTACTGTAAGTGCATAACATAGTTGTGGCCAGTATCGACAAATACAAGTCGATCCTACGAGGACAGTGATTACCAGTAGCTACTATTATTCTATTTTCTAGTCTATGAATTCATTATGATTTTTAATTAAAAGAAAATAAAACTAGAGAAAGTAAAATAAACAAGTAACAATATTAAATCAAAGAATTAAGGAAGCACTAAGAAAATTATCGATATCAGGAACTTAGTATATAGGTTTCGAATCCCCCTAAACCTTTAATAGATTGATCTTTCATTATGCAATTGTTTGTTTGATTTATTGGACTGTAGATACTCCTATGTTATGCTAATAACTGACCTTAAGTCTGTTAGTAACTAATCCTAAGGTTTTCAACCGAATTACTCATGTTAAAGTTTATAGGATTGTTTTACCGATTTATGAATCCCTCTGTTAGGTTTGACTCAAATTTGGAAGATTTATGTCATTCTATCTTTGGGGTTGCAATCAACTCCTTCCAATTATGGTAGATTTATTCATAAAGAGGTTTTCTTAATCTCTATGTATGAAATCAGGTTATGAAATGATATTCTTGATCTATTAAGAACATAAATAAAACATTTAATCGGATCCCAATATATCAATCAACCAATTAAATTAATAAAAGAATCAAATCATGTTAAAGTAACAACTTAGGGTTCATCTAACCTAAATACTAACAAGACGTTTAGTTACGTATGAATGAACATGAAATCAAATATAAATAGAGAGAAAAAAATTGAAAACAATGGATTCATAATTCTAAGTCTCTTAGATTGTCTTTTATCGAGTATTCTTGAGATATACAGGTTTGATCTTGTATTATGATAGATCTTTTAATGAATTCTTCATGTTTTCAACTCCTTTGGATCAAAATTGTTGGGCACCCCACCCTCGTGGGTCACGGGCCTGACGTCCTAAGTGACATCTGAGCGCATATCCCACAAGGGTGGAGTTCCCCCACTAGGAAAAACATCAAAACAAATCACTTCTCCTATTTCCAAAACCCAACTCTTGATTATAATCATTGAACTTATTCCAATGAACTCTCCTTAACCATCATTAATTCTTCTTCTTCCTCTGATATCATAAGTGTTGGGTCTGGTTTCCAAATAGATTTTGGGAAACCCCAAACTGGAATTTCATTTCGACTTGTTCCGAACATTTGTGGCTTTTTGTCTCTTGTTTATTTAGAGACAAGAATCATCGCATTTGGAGATCCCATAACAAATTTATGGCTGAAAGGCTCGAACAGGGTCTTGAACTCAATCATATTGCACCTGCCTTAGGGCAATTAGCATAACTGTCATATGGGATATCAAATTAAGTTCATCTTAGGATGTGTTTATAGAAGACTTCGAGATCTACAACTTTCATGAAAAAGCTCGAAGACAGATTCTATCGTCTGAAGGGTCAAAAATGGAGCAGACGATAGCAAGAAGTAGGCAAAGTAAAAGCAGACGAAGCAAAAAGTAGATGATGCAAAAAGCAAACAATCAGAGTCAACTTAAGACGAAGCAAAGTCAACTTAAGACGATGCAACTCTTAAGACAAAGCGTAGTCAACTTAAGACGAAGCAAAGTCAACTTAAGACGATGCAACTCTTAAGAAGAAGCGGAGTTAACTTAAGACGAAGCAAAGTCAACTTAAGATGATGAAACTCTTAAGACGAAGTGAAGTCAACTTAAGACGAAGCAAAGTCAACTTAAGAAGATGCAACTCTTAAGACGAAGTAGAGTCAACTTAAGATGAAGTAAGGTCAACTTAAGACAATGCAACTCTCAAGATGAAATGGAGTCAACTTAAGACGATGCAACTTTTAAGATGAAGCAAAGTTAACTTAAGACGATGCAACTCTTAAGACGAAGCAAAGTCAACTTAAGACGAAGCAGAGTCAACTTAAAATGATGCAACTCTTAAGTCGAAGCCAAGTAAAATTAAGAGGAAGCAAAGTCAACTTAAGATGATGTAACTCTTAAGATGAAGTGGAGTCAACTTTAGACGAAGCAATTCAACTTTAGACGATATGACATCATCACAGACGATACATCCTTACAGAAGACATGACGTCATCATAGATGATACGTCCTTACAGACGATATGATGTCATTACAGACGATACGTCTCTATAGATGATACATCCTTACTGACGATATGACGTGATCACAAACAATGCGATGTCATCACAGATGATACATCTTTGCAGACGATATGATGTCATCATAGACGATACATCCTTACTGACGATATGACATCATCACAGAAGATGTGACATCATCACAGACAATACATCTCTACAGGCAAAACCACTTGATACTCCTAAGCATCTCCCCTTCTAAGGACCATAACTTTGAACTCCGATGTCCAAAAATTTCCTATTATAAACCGTTGGAAAGATAGAAGAAAGACCTACAACTTTCTAGAAGGCACATTCGTATATAAAAATTTAGAAAATAAGTCAAATAAAAATCGAGTTAGAGTTAATGAACAAGACTAAAGTCCTAATTTAAAAAGAAGTAGGAATTATTTTAAATATAAAATTAATTAATTTCATGTGAGAAAGAACACTAAAGACTAAAGTCCTAATGCAGCAGCAAGTAGGGTTTAATAGCAAGTGTGTTTCCCTGCCACTCATCTTTCTCCCGTTTCTGAGAGAAGGCCGTATACAATCAAACGCCCGATCACTGTCTATCACTTTCTTCTATCCACCACTAATCTTCTCTATCGAGAAAGAACAGGCAAAAGGGTATCCAAAGACGGTGGCTTTTTGGCTTTTCATTGCCATTTTCGATACGGAGTGATTTGAAACCGGTTCTGTTTTTGTCGAATTGGTTCGGTGGTTTCTGGACAGATGGAATATCTTAGTAGCAACTCTGAGCTTAGGATCGGACTCTCTAATGGCGAGTTTGCCAACGAATCGTCCTCTATGAGACTTTCTTCTTCTGTTTCTGCTTCGTTGCGGAGAATAGAGTTCCATCCGGAGAGAAAGCCGTTTTCTGTGTTCGAGAATAGATCGGACGATTTTCAGATTGAGACTCTAAACCCTGATTTTGGTCGGAAAAGACCGGCCCAGGAGTTGAATCCTGGCCAGAGTTCGAAGAAGCCGGACGGGTCGGATATTGTGGAAAATGGGTTGGATCCTGAGTTCAATTTTGGTATTACTTTCAGGAGAATCGTGAGTTCTTTCTTTAAAGACTGTTTTTTAGTGGAGACTTGGTAGATTTTTCTTTTTTCTATATCGAGACGTTTTTATATGCAGAAGTTTTGTTCTTTAAACTTATCCCCCGCATGATTATAAATTGAAAGGTTGTCTACTCTTTGCGATTGTTTTAGTTGATAAGACGTTCTTTTGCCTCTTTATATTGCTTTATTTTGTATGGGATCACCTACTGAACTAGTTGATTTGAGTTCTGAATTGAACATTTTCAAATTATGATTCCTCTGGCTACTTTTGTTTATTTGACTCGGGCTTTCACGTTAATGGGAATTTGCTGTAATCTCCAGGTACTTAATATTATGGGTTTTATTCATATGAATTTTCTTTTACATGTTTATTTCCCTTTTTCGAGGCATATAATGATAGTTGCTTGCATCCGTGAATAGTTTGATTTCAATTGCTTTCTTTTTGTCAAGTAATCTACCGATGCATTTGTTTTTTATGATCAAATTCTTTCTGTTGGCAATTACTTTAGTGGCTTCTTTGATTGGGTTATGTCATTTGGCAGTGCATTGTTCTATTTGGCTTATGAATATCTGGAGCTTGCTTATACGCAACCTTTCCAGTTGTTTATTCCCTATGGAATTTTTGAATGCATTTTCAGGGTGCTGGTTTAGAAAATCTTGGAAATACGTGTTTTCTCAATTCAGTGCTGCAGTGCCTGACATATACTGAGCCCTTGGCTGCATATTTGCAAAGTGGCAAGCATCAAAACTCCTGTGAGTATCTCTCATTTTTGTTTCGTCCACCTCTAGTATGCTTTATTCTGACATGCTGAACGGCACATATATTTGCATGCACACATCTGTGTAAGAGTTGTAGTTCCTGTATTCGTTTGTTTGTGTCCCCAATTAACTCTTTAACTAGTTCTTTACACAAGATTATGACTCAGTTAATAGAAATCATTACCAAAAGGGGGCGGAGTTCAATAAAAATAACAAGTTATTATGTCCGAGAAGTTTGGATCATAGTTAGACCTTTTTTTTCAGTAGGTGACACCATTATACTGCATGTGGCTCTTTACATCTTTACAGTGGTTAACTCTCAATTTTCAGGGTGAGTAATTTCTGTAAAAAAATTGTGAAGGATCATTGTAGGGAGCGTCTCTTCAGAAAATTATCGAGTGATTATTGATTTATGTAATTTAGCACTGACAAATAAAAGTTTTGTTTCCCCCTTGGGGGGTTTCTATAAATGCTTACCTTGTATCATTTATTTACCTAATTAATGCTTATGCCTTATGGGGAACAATAATGTTTAGATCTTTAATGCTTATGTTTGTGTCTTCTGCCTCTTTTGAAGATTTTATGTGATTCTTTTTGTTTCCATTCCCTTTGATTTTATTCATAGAATTACATAACCTTGTACGTGTCCGTGTTTTGTTTAATGTAAATCAGTTATACTGATTTTTGGTTTATTTATGAAGGCCATGTTGCTGGATTTTGTGCATTGTGTGCCATCCAGAAGCATGTTAGCCGTGCATTGCAATCAACTGGGAGGTCTCTAGTCCCAAAGGATCTGGTCTCTAACCTGCGATGTATCCTAATATTTTACATGATTATTTCTGATCTTTATTATATAGCTAGAAATTTTGTAGCCCAATTTTTTAAGTCATTTCTCATATGCATGAGGCAGATTTATTATTTGAAAATCATTGAGATATTGGTTTCACTCTGTATTACTGCTTTAAAAAAATTTCTTTTGTTATCCTTGGAGTAAACTGTAAATTGTTTAATATGTTATTTATTGATGGAGTTATTTCTGAAATGTGTTATTCCTTAGTTGTGCAGCTTCTAAAAGCTACTCCAAAGTCCTGATAGGCAGATTACTTTTTACAGTTTTTGTGTTTCGTGATTTGTTATTCTTGACCAAATATTAGGCATATCTCGGAATTTTAGAAATGCCAGACAGGAGGATGCACATGAATACATGGTGAATTTATTGGAATCAATGCATAGATGCTGCTTGCCTTCTGGAGTGCCCACTGAATCCCCCGCTGCTTATGAAAAGAGTTTGGTACACAAAATCTTTGGTGGTCGCCTCTGTAGTCAGGTAACTTTTTGTCCTGATTTTCTAGCTATAATCTATCCAATTTGAATACCTGGACTTCAGAATATGGTTGGTAAACTTGTTTGATGACTAATGATGTCATTAGTTGGCAGGATTCATGTTAAATCTTAATTTTGGTACATTTTACTTTCTTTGAAATTCATTTACTGAAAATTGACCATAAAGTGGCCCTTTTCTGTTGGTTGGGTTTTAGAGATACTTATTTCCTAAAAGTTAATTTTATTTTTTTGGGTAAAAAAGTTAATTTTATTTTCTCTACACATGAATTTATATCTTTTTTCGTGGTAATATTTCAGGTTGAATGCCAGCAATGTTCCTTTTGCTCCAACAAATTTGATCCATTTTTGGATTTGAGCCTTGAAATAGTAAAGGCAGATACTTTGCCTGTTGCCCTTCGAAACTTTACTGCTGCAGAGCTGTTAGACGGAGGTGAGAAGCAATATCAATGCCAGAAATGCAAGCAGAAAGTGAGAGCTAAGAAAAGACTTAGTGTTCACAAGGCGCCTTATGTGCTTACCATCCATCTAAAGCGATTTCATGCACATGATCCTGGGCGGAAAGTTGACAAGAAAGTTTCATTTGATCGTTCATTAGATATGAAACCATTTGTTAGTGGTTCCTATGTGAGTGATCTTCTTTTTCAATTATGTTAATTCTAGCATTAAATGTCTTCTCTTGGCATATTAAGCTTATACTGATTCTTCAATGAGTATAACAAAATGAGGCCTTTCGCAAACGCTTTACTCCCCCCTCCCCATCCCCTTCTCCTCCATTAAATGTTATAGCCTACCTTATGGGATTTCCCGCTTTGTTGGGAATTTCTTGTTCGCATGATCTGCATGAACAATTTTTAAAAAAACCGGCTCAGGTTTTGGGAACTTTTTTTTAGGGTATTAAGCTGGGGCAAGATGCAAATTGCTACATCAGCCAGTGCTTCACTTAACCATTTTTTCTGTTGGCACTGATGGGTGAATGAAATGATTTTTCATAATAATCAAAGATTATTCTTATTCTGGTGGATTTTGCAGCTTGATTCTTAGCAGTCTTGTTGATCTGATGAGAATCTCTACTCAATGTACAATCTCAGTGGGTCTCTATTACCATTTTTAAGAAGGCTTGGTCATGCTACTTAGAGTTTTGAAGTATAGATATTGGGATAATGCATTAGATCCTCGTCCCTGCAGATACTGGAACAATGTGTAAGATACTAAGTTTCCCTTTCTGCTTGGCAGGAAGGAGATTTAAAGTATAGCCTTTATGGGGTGTTGGTACATTATGGTCATAATACGCATTCTGGCCATTATGTTTGCTATGTCCGCACATCAAGTGGTATGTGGTACCTCCTCAATGACAATCAGGTCAGAAACCGTCGAATTTTTAATAATCTATGAATAGAATCCCAAATTAGCATGAGTGCAATCTTCAGTGCTATTCATTTGTAGAAGCTACTGATTATTTGATATAATTTGATGGAACAGGTTCGCCAAGTTAGTGAGAAGACTGTTCTAGAGCAAAAGGCTTATATGTTGTTTTATGTTCGTGATAGAAAGAACATTGCCCCAAGAAAGCCAGTTGATATTTTTCAGAAAGAAAATGTGAAAACCAATGTCAGCAATAACAGTGTGAATTCAGTTCTCGAGCAATTTTCTAAACAACTTGCAGATACTGGTTCCAATAGTGGAATAAATGCTGGAGTCTTTCCTGTTGCATATAACAAGGAGGCATTGATTCGGAGTTCAAACAAAATCCTTTCGAAAGAGGAACTATCCTTGCAGAATAACAGTGTCATGGTGGCTGCCTGCCCAGCTTCAAAACAAGACGTTGTTGTGGGACCTACTCCAAGTGTAGGTTTGCTGAATAACGCATCCAAAGTGGATTCTTCCAAAAACCCACAGCAGGGAGAATGCTTCTCACCTTCAACTCCATCTCTAAATTACAATGACAATTCTAAAATTGAAAATGCTACTGAAATGACTGGAGCAAAAGCCAGTGACCATAGGGAGACCCCACAAAAGGTAACCAGATGTTTGATGCTGTAATGAGCAATGAAACCCCTTTTATTTTTGATTTCTAACTTCTGGATATGTTATATATTCAGATTAATTCTATCTTAGACGGTGGTTCTCCAAGTGAAGTTTCACCCGGAGATTTATGTGGTAAAAAAGCAGTCAAGGCCCCAAAGGCGGCTATATGTCAGGAATCCAATGTTCCAATATTGAATAAAACAGATTCTGTAATATTTCCATGTAAAAGTATTAATGAAAGGAGTGAGGTGATTACACATCTCTATTCTTCTTGAAATTTATGGATGAGATTCAGTCGGCCAAGTTTTAACATGCCTATTTTCCATGTTTAGGGTGGTCGTCCCGCCAATGACAGAGCTGCTGGGAATGCTCCAAGTGATCAGGTTGATAATTCTAATCAAGGAAGTGCACCTGAGCCAATGGAATCATCAAGGGCTTTAGTTGTGTCAAATTTATGCTTACATGGAAAAGCTTCTGATGGAACTGTTTGTAGAAAATTTAAACGAAAGTTTAAGAAGTTTCAAATCTCAAGAATCCATGTTGGTTTAAGTTTCTTTAGGGCATCCTTGGGACTTCAGAAGAAGAAGAAACATAAGAGGAGCAAAAAATATTCTTTAGATACTCAGAATCTTCTTAAAGAACAGTTGTTGGATAATAATTGTGTTTCTTCAGAGGCAGGGCCATCTACATCCAAGAAATCCTCGACGTTGAACATGTCACCTTCAGAGGACACTCAGAGAAAGGGTCATGCATCCGATCTTAAACAAGTAACTGTTGTACAAAAGGTTGGTGACGACTCCCTTACAGATATCACTATCGGAGAAGTAACAGCAAGGAATAGTGACAATGGTGCTGTTCTGGCAACAAATAAGCAACAAACTATTTCTATCTCAAATTTTGTACCAAGTCAGCAGGATGCAAGAAAACTGGATTATGCTAAAAATTGCAGCAGAGATGTCTCAGAGGAAGGAAGTATACCTACTCGAGATGTGCAAGAGCGAACTGGTAATGCCATCTGTCTACCCTGGTCATTTGTGTCCCTTTGTCTTTTTCACTTAGCTGCTGTTTGTTGTTTCAAAATGAATACCTTGGTCAACATTTGTTATTCTTCAGTTTCACATTGCTAATCATTTTTCTTTGTCTTCCTTTCTAACAGTTGCGTGCTGGGATGGTGTTGAATTGCCTTTATCTGTTATATTAGAATCTAATGTTGCACAAAATTTCAGCACTGGCTATGTACCGGATGAGTGGTTAGCTCGTTTCCCTTTTTATAATTGTATCTTAAGATGAGTGGTAGGACTTGATTTGTTAAGGGAGCTATAAGCTTGTCTTCTATTGAAACTTAGTATAAAATGTTCTAGCCTTAGCCGGCATTTTCAATCTTATTATATCATGGCTAATTGAACACATTGTCCATCAGTTGGGTTCTCATGACTTGGGAGAATTTAGCTTGTCGCCTGTCTGCTTGTTAGGATTTTATTTTTTGGTTATAATCACCCGCAATTCTTTGCTCTCCCAAAGCTTTTGTGATATAAGGTTCACTCATGGGCAAAATGTTTCTGAAAAGCTTTTCATACATAACATGAAAAGAGTATGATCACTTAAAAAGATGGATCAGTTTTGAGTGTTTTGTATCAACATTGTGACGGACTTGTGCATTCCTAATCTTATGCAGGGATGAAGAATATGATCGGGGAAAGAGAAAGAAGATTAGACAATTCAAGCACCAGTTTGGAGGTCCGAATCCTTTTCAGGAAATCACAACCAAAAAAGCACAACTTAAGAAAGCGAAGATTAACCGATCTAACTCCGCAAATCAACCATTCAGGATATGAACTTTCACATGTTTGATGCCTGGCAATGATCTCTATATGTTACATGTTGTATGTAGAAATATCTATTCTTTTTTTCCTGAGCCTAGCTAGAATTCTTGTAATGTCACAGTTTTGTTTTGTCCTGTGGTCTTTACATAATTTTTAGACCATTTTCTCCACTTTGCAGAAGAATTGAGGCTGTAGTTGATTTGTGAACTGGATTCTGAATTGTTCCTAACATGAAGAGCAGAGAATTTGGTCCTTTATATGTTTTATTCAGTTGAAGATCTACATAGTGTGATTTAATCATTCTTTGTTGGCTTTGATTGGACTGTTGTTGGAGAGGAAAAGTGATGGAATTCCTGGAAAGTATGAAGGGGTTCCTTTTGAACTCCATGAAAGGAAGGTTCAAACATGAGCTTCTCTGAACAGATTCTGATTCTGGGACAAACTCAAGAGCCCCATAGGACTTGAGATTTATCATGAACATATCTTAACTAAAAGTTGAAGGATGGCCCTCGTATCATGCATTTGTTGATTTAGTTGGTCAGCAGAACATTTGCAATTAATATCCAGCAGGTTTAGCCTCAAAAAGACTTGGATTCAGGACCATTGGAGAAGGTCAATAACTAATATCCAGTCAGGTTTGGCCCTCAAATCCATTTTGTGGAGTATGGTTGTAGATGGAACATTATCTGATGTTGAAAGATGTCAAGGTCATATGACTATACTCTTTAACTACACATTCTGAAACATAGATTAAGGTAGCTATTGTTGCTGCATACATCACAAGCTCTTCCTATTGCATTGAGATATATATACATTTGACTGTTTACAATTTAGATGATCAAAATAATGAAAAATTCTTTAAATACTACTTGAATATAAAACTTACTTTTAAATTGGTAGATGTAACAAGCCACAAATTCTGTCAACTTTGCAACATATTACTAAAATCTTACGACAGTTCTGTCTCTACTGTACTTCACGCTACTGCTATATCTGTTAATTATGAACTTTGTCTTAAAGAATAAGCTGTGCTGGCAAGAATATGAATACTAAAAAATAAATAGAGAGACAAGATCATAAACAACTCTATCGGCTGATTCTCTGATACTCGTGATTCTCAATCAATGCAAAATCATTTATCTGTGGCTTTCTTCTTATTTAATTCTCATCAATATAAAATCAAATCCAGCCTAAACAGGGTTGTTAAATCCAATGTTTTTAAAATAGGGCTGAAAGTTAAACCGATAAGACGAGAAGTTTAGGGTTTAAAAGATTTAATTAGTACTAAAATGTTGTAAATTTGGATAAAGATTAAATACAATTAAAATTTTAAAATATGATAAAAGAGATTAATTTTTATCAATAAGAATGACAATGGACCCGACCGGAGCCTAGGCCCAGGCACGATAGGGTCCTAATCAAGCCCAGCTGGATGAGTCTAACATTTTATTTTTTAAATAAATTTCAAAACAATGTCGTTTTGTTCATGCTCGTTAGGCCCCAGCGGATCAGGCTTGGCCTAATTACTAAGTCAACTTATTAATCG
Source organism: Erythroxylum ulei (assembly GCA_027564395.1). Lineage (NCBI taxonomy): Eukaryota > Viridiplantae > Streptophyta > Magnoliopsida > Malpighiales > Erythroxylaceae > Erythroxylum > Erythroxylum ulei. The sequence goes on from JANITX010000211.1 coordinate 2,082,066, forward strand.
AAGAATTTGAAATTTAACTTAAACAAGAGATTGTTAAATGAAAATTGATTGTGATTTATTATTGATTTATAGGAACTTATTAATTTAAAATTTGACTGATAAATTAATAAACTAATAAGATTTTAACAATAAAAGTTATTAAAGTAAATCAAATTGAAATATTGAACGGTTTAAAGTTTTTACTATTGAGTCAGTCGAATTAATTAAAATTTTTAATCATTGGTTTAAGAAAAAATAACGAGTGACATTATAATTTAAATATATATATCCTGTGACCAGGCTTATGGATACCGTACCGTATCGGTCGGTACCGGCCGAAAAACGGTACCGGAACGGCTATCAAAATTTCAGTAGAAAATTTCGGTTGGTACCGGCCCATTTCGGTCGGTACCGGCCGGTACCAACAATTCCGGTATTTTCCGGATCATTTCGTAAAAATTCGAATTCCCAGGGACCAAATTGCAAAAAAAAAAAAAACCTAAAAAATCTACCCC
>JANITX010000211.1:2090232-2118114 GCA_027564395.1 Erythroxylum ulei
ATCGAACTAAAAAATTAAAAACCGAACCAAAAAGTTAAATGAATTAAAAATTTTACAATTAAATCAGTCTTAGGTTTTTTAATCATTGCTTGTAATATATAAAATTTCAAACAATTTTTGAATTTTAAAATTTGTATGTCATGAATCATGAAATTTGAAGATATGATATTTAAATATTTAATCTTCTTAAAAAAGACAAAGCATGAGAAATAAAGTATAAAAAAAGTAAAAATTACATAAGCAAAAACTAGGTTATAAATCCAACGGCCAGGATTTATCTGAATTAATCAAGAATCTAAAGAATATAATAATACCCAATCAAGGTGGCTCCATAAAACTGGTAGTGACCTAGCAAGAAGAAAAAACTAGGTTGATTTTCTCTGGAAGCAAACGGACAAAGACTGAGAAGACCGTGGAGAAAATGTCAGACGACGATCACCACTTCGAATCAAAGGCCGATGCTGGAGCATCCAAGACCTTTCCCCAACAAGCTGGCGCAATTCGCAAGAATGGCTACATCGTCATCAAGAATCGTCCTTGCAAGGTACTGCTTTCCTTCGTTTTCGGTTCGTTTTGGTGCGTTCTAATTGAATTCCTATCTGGGTTTTTGTTCTTTTTATGAGTTCTCAATTGGGTCAATTTTTTTTTTCTTGGGATTGCTGATTCATGTTTATGATTGGCGTAGGAGTAGTTTTAAGAGGATTTTTGGTGGCTGCAATTTGCGTTGTTTTGTTTGTCGGTGTTGAGGAAAAGTTGGAATTGGTGCTAATGCTGTGTATTGGTGGAAATTTGTAATCTTTGATCATTCGATATTTGGAAAATTTGGTCTTAATGTTGGTTCTTTATATTGAGATTTGCGTTACGAGGACTTCTGCGTGTTTATACTCTAGTCTGGGAAGTGTGTGCGTCCCTTTGGTTTCGTGAACAACTTTATGGTGGTTTTGGATGTTGATGGTAGAGTTAATTTAAATCCCTGTTGTGACAATCTAATTTAATGAGTTTTCTCAAGTTAAGATCCTAAACTTCTGAGATTCACATAGAGTACGTGGGGCTGTGAATAAATCTTTACTGTGTGTAGTATACGCTTTCTTAAGCCCAATTGGTCTAACTTAGACCTCAGACAAAAACTATCTCCTTTTTACATTCGTAATCCAAATAAGACATTTGAAATTGAAGTTGGATTGAGGTTTTCGTTTGGAAGTGCTGATGTGACAGATAGGTGCATGCCATATGTTCTGTGAGTATAACTAAAGCTGTTGGATGTTCATCACAGCCAAAAAGTGGATTTATAGCAATTCGTTTATGAGTTTACATAACTCAGAGACAACTTTCATAAAATCTCCACGTAGAGGGTGCGATTATGTAGTTGTGTTTATAGAAATTTGCACTTGCTGCGTAATTTGTTTGTCTATGCCCATCAGATTTGCTTCTGTAGTGTGTGCTCTTATGGGCTGGGTCACTTGAAGAAGTTTCCTGATTTCTCTTACTTACTCCAACTTTCTTTTGCCTGAAACAGGTTGTTGAGGTTTCCACCTCAAAGACAGGCAAGCATGGACATGCTAAGTGCCACTTTGTAGGGATTGATATCTTCAATGGGAAAAAGCTGGAAGATATTGTCCCTTCATCTCACAATTGTGATGTAATGCTATTTTCCACTTATATCTCTTCTTCTTTTTTTAATATGTATTTTTTGCTCTTGCAAAGGCTCGTTGGATTGCTATTCTTTTATTGATTCAGTTCTTTTTTCCAGGTTCCCCATGTTAACCGTACTGATTATCAGCTTATTGATATCTCTGAAGATGGATTTGTAAGTTATTAGTTTTGCCACCTGAAATACTGCTTTCATAAAATCTTCAATTGAAAAAAAGTTTGAGGCCTCAAGTGTAACCTCTTTATTCGTACAGCCTCTTTATTCATACAGCACATGTTCCCTCATGAGTTGTGCTGACTCCTATTCCACGGCATGAGCTTTGGAGTATAATAGTATTCAACTATAAACTTGCATTTTTAATGCCATCCATCTTTTTCTATAAAAATGGTAAACATTAATGTTCTAGAGAATGTAAAACTGTGAAACTTTCTTTGAAACACTGAATGATGGGGTGTGGTATCAAATCAAGTACTTTGTTATTCTCATGTTGACACCAGTAGATAAACAAATATCTTTAATACAATTGATTTGGTTCAATCATCTTTCAGGTGAGTCTTTTAACTGAAAATGGTAACACCAAGGATGACCTGAGGCTTCCCACCGACGAAAATCTGCTCACCCAGGTGTGTACCGCCTTTTACCCTTCTCATACCTTCCCAGTTGCGATGTGTGTTTGTGCAAAAGTTTGAGGTTTGAGTCCTTTGTAATAATCTGATGAATTTGCTGGCCAAAGAACTGAAAATTTTCTCATGAATTTGTCTAATGTGTTAGATTAAAGATGGGTTTGCTGATGGGAAAGACCTTGTGGTGACTGTCATGTCTGCAATGGGGGAAGAACAGATTTGTACCCTTAAGGACATTGGTCCCAAAAATTGAATGTGATGATGCTGTAGCATTAGCTACTGCTGATGGCTAACAATGGATTCTACTATGCATGTGTACAAGAAACTGTTCTAAAAGACTTATTTTAGGCGTGCAAGTTAAAACTTGTTTGAGGATTGTAATGTTGGAGATGGAGGGAAATGGAGGAGCCGATTTCCTTATTGGGAAAAACTCTGTGTCCTCAACAAGATTTGTATATGCAATAAAATTCCTATCACTTAATTTTTGTGTTGCTTTGTGATGAATAAAGGTACGAGACATGTTTTTAAGTTTAGGTTAGCTTCAATCATACCTAAACTCAAACTTGAATTCTAGTCGAGCAAGTATCAAGATTAAAATAATGTCATTTTGTTTAACTGATATAAACTAGTCCTGATTATCTAAACTCGATCTTCAGATCCGAATTCTAGTCGATTAGATTAAATCTATAAATTTCACTTGACTTAAGTTTGTTATTTGATTTTATGTTGTTAATTTACTAAATAGTTAATCTAAAACACATGATTATTAAGTGAATATGACAATTTATTCAATACATAATATAAAATAACGATTGCATTTTCAAGGATATATCATATTTAAATTGAAATTACCATTTTATTCTAATAAGTGTTTAAATATTAAAAATCATTATATAAGTATCCAAATTTTATAAAATTTGTCCTTAAAAGGTTTGTTGTTTGAATGGTAAATTCTATAATTTAAGTGCTTAGACACATTAAAACAAAGAAAAACCTCCCATCTTCTTGGAGTTTCGTGTTTCGTACATGGAAAACAATTCATGTGTGACATGGAGCTAGAGATGACAATTGGACTCGAGTTTGATTTTTTTAAAAAAAATTAAGTTGCTAAGTTTAAGACTCGATACATATAAAGAAAATAATGCCATTTTTATATTTTTAATTAAAAACATAGTTCAAGTTAGGTCGAGTTGTCTCGAGTCTAACCAAACTTGGGCTCAAGCCCGCTTATCGGCTGTTACTATCCTTACATGTAACAGCCCTTTTAAACACATGTACAAGATTATTTCTTTTTAAAAATAAAAAATTCACATATATCATCAAAGAATTAAAAAGAGAGAGACAATAATAACAAGATCCGACATTATAATTTGAATTATTAAATAAAAAAGACGAAAGATAATAACATGTCAGTAGGTACTATGTCCGAGTCAAAACAAGCAGGAACTAGTATTAAACGGCCATCTGCTCTACGCCGTTAACGAAATAGTCAAGTCGGTCCAAAAGTAACGGAGATATCAACGGCTTCTGTTATCTCCCACCTGAGTCAATCCGGGTCAAAGACACAGATATATAATATAAATGTACCTTCACCTCTCTCTCTCTCTCTCTAATCAAATCTTGATTCTTGACTGGACCCGATTTGCAAATACAATCTCTAGTAATCGCACAGGTTCCGGGTCGAAACGTTCGGGTTCTATTGTAAGTTTGTAACTGCTCGTGACTTTACTATCTGTGTAGAGGAGAGAGACAGAGAGAGAGGGGAGAGAGATACCCGGCCATGGCTGAAAGTGAGAGCTTTGAAGCTGTCCACGTGTCAGCGGAGCATGAAGTACCACATGAAGATGAGACAAACGACAGCTTGCGAGAAGATGAAGAAGAAGAGGACGATGAAGAGGAGAGGGGACAAAGTGAGTTACAGCGAGTCGGTGAGTTAGCAACGGCGGAGGAGTTGAGGGAGGATTCGTTAAAGGTGACGACTTCGTCGGCGGTTGTGTTGGAGAGTAATCGATGCAGTGGTATATATATATATATTTGCTTTTTTTTTGTTTGGATAAGTAGTGTTTTGGTGTTGAATTACATGGTGGTGTTTGGCAGGTTTGCTGGTGAATTCAAGTTCGAAGACTCATTTGGAAGCTGAACTTAAGGTTTGGGGATTTCTTTTTCTGCCATTTTGAGTAAATTTCTGATCTTTTCAGGATCTTCTTCAGTTGTTTGGTGGGGAACTTCTTTTCCATTATGAAGGAAATTCAAAGTTTTTATGTGTGCTTGAGTGTTATATAGGAAGGCAGTATCCCTAGAAGTTGGTAAATCTTTCTGGGGTTTAAGAATTTTAGGAAGCGATTCTTGGTGGCAGCCCTAGGTCTGCAGTGAGATTTCTTATCTTCTTCTTTAGATGCTTTAGTATGCTTCAATGTCTGTTTACTGATATCTACTGTGTTGTTGACCAATTGCTTCATTTCTTGGTAGTCTGCTGGAAGTGGAAGACGGCAAGTGGCTTTGCAATATTATGAATAGTCCTAAGGAATGTAGACAATGACACTAGTATTATGAAGTTGTGTTTTCAGGATAGTTAATGCTTGTGGGTAAGAAATATGGGATTTGTGACTTATCAGGACTCTTGAATTGATTAAGTCAACAAACCAGTTTAGAGGAATAAGTTATAGCGTTATATTTTCAGTTGTACTACAATATGCGTATAATGTGAGAAAGCATAGCATGGGTAAGAAAAATATGAGGCAAGAAGAAACAAATAGAAAAGAAAAGTAGCACACACCTGATTGAAATGTATATTAGTGTTCCCCTTTTTCTCTCATTCTCCGGAAGTCCTAATGAGAGAACAAATCTGCACTATTATCAAGGGTGGTTTTTGTGTTGGACTGCACAAATTAAGAAACCAATTGTAATTCAATTTCAAGAGGCATATTGGTTTACCCATTATCTGAGCTCCAAAATTAGAAAAAATTTGAAAGAAAATAGGGACTACAATTGTTTTTCTCTTGCTGCATTTGAAATGGACTCAAAATTATCTGGAGAAATTTGGCATTTTCTCTTTCTGTCCTAGGGATGTCTATCGAAAAGGGTCCCAAAGCATAGAATTACTGTTGGAGGAGGCCTTCAACTTGCTTTGACTATGCTAACAAGTGCACTTCTTAGCATGTCTCCAACGTTCTCTTTGCCGGATGTTATGGAAAGTGTTTATGTTGGTGGTTAGCCTAAAATTATTCCATTCATTCTCTAGGTTTTTCAATGTTTTCTTGGTAAATCTATGAATTTTTTTGATTGATAGTCACAATTATTGACACATTAAGCTTATATGATCCTTGCTTTATTATCTTCTAATCTTTTGCAGGAAACAGTTGGCCTATCAAACCAAGATGTTCCCAAAAGTGTAATGGTAGTCCAGGGTTCACAAGTTCAGGCTGAAATCCAGCATCCGTCTTCTATGTGCCGAACTTCCTTGTCAGAACTATCACCAACTTCCGTTGCACAATCTGTATTATCTGCTCCTATTCCAACCTTACCTGAACAGATACTTTCATTACCAAAGGTTGATAATCCATCTATTCCACAGGTTGATCGGCTTCCCTCTTCAGAAGCTAAACCCCTTACTATTGTTCCCCCTGTGAGGACACCTATTTCTGATGGTTACAACTGGCGCAAATATGGTCAGAAGCAAGTAAAAAGTCCTAGAGGCTCTAGAAGCTATTATAGATGTACATTTTCCAATTGTTGTGCTAAAAAGATAGAATGTTCTGATCATTCAGGCCATGTGATAGAGATTGTTAATAAAGGGCTTCACAGTCATGATCCACCTAGGAAGAATATATGCGGCTGGGAAAATAAGAATTCATCACCAGCTGGGCCTTGTTTGGAAAAAAATGTGATTGAACAATCCATTGAAGCACCTAAGGATTCAGATTCCACTACATTATTGAAAGAATCTCCACATGAAACACCCTCAGTTCAGGATAGGAAAAGGAAAGAATCAATTGGATCTGGTGGGAACAGGGAAATTGAGATTAAGGAGGAGCACGCTGATGAACTTCAACCAAAACAAAGGCAAGCTTTCACAAAATTTTGTTTCGGATAGCATATATGTAGTGGAAGTCAGCATTGAAACTGATTCTGCTTTAATTTTTTTCATTTCTTATTTTCCAGAATGAAGAAGGGAAATGTAACATGCTCAGGAACTATCTTAAAATCTGGAAAGAAGCCTAAATTTGTTGTCCATGCGGCGGGTGATGTTGGGATCTCAGGTGATGGTTACAGGTGGCGCAAGTATGGGCAGAAAATGGTGAAGGGGAATACTCACCCAAGGTTCAAGTTTATTTCTTCATCTTTCTTATGTCTTTCCTTCACTTTATTGCTTCCAGTCCTGGAGCTCCTGCTTTGGGGGGCAAAATGATTCCTTTAGATATCTTCTTATTTTCTCACTTTTTTCTTGGTTTGGAAAACTGAATAGGAAATGAAACATAATTAATTTGCTCTCTTTCTTGTGGGCATCTTCACAACTTTTAAATAGAAAAATTTGGGACAACTTTCTGGTCACCATGTACAAGTACATGTTTTTTTATTTATCTCAAGCAATCAGGAAAGTAGAAATATTGAGTTATTACTTTTGCATGTGGTCTCAAATTGACTGCTTTTCCTGCGATTACTGAATGACTGGCATGATAATTCGGGAGTTTTTTTTTCTTTCCTTGTGATCCACATACTGGACCTGTCTTTATCTTTAGAGAAATCAAGTTACTCGACATACTCTCTACGTACTATTATATTTGCTTCTTCAACTTGTTGCTAGATTATTCAGAGAAAAGGATAAGGAACTTTTACTTTTGGATTGTAAATGTTAAGGACCTTGAACAAGATTTCTTTATCATTGGTGCTAGAATTTTGTAGTTGCACGGTGTTGGATTCTCAAACTGCGTATAAATGAATTAGCTTCCGAACTCAGTCAGTTTTGTCTGTTGCATTCCTTCGTTCTGAATTTTTCCTTCAACAAACTTTCCAGGAACTATTATAGATGTACATCTGCTGGGTGTCCTGTCCGTAAGCACATAGAAACAGCAGTAGACAACACAACTGCTGTCATTATAACCTATAAAGGAGTACATGATCATGACATGCCTGTACCAAAGAAGCGACATGGTCCACTTAGTGCTCCTCTTGTTGCTGCCACCACTCCTGCTTCTATGGCCAATTTACAGCTCAAGAAGGATATAGTCCAAAGCCCGCTGACCCCAACGCAGTGGTCAGTGGGGAAGGAAGGTGAATTAACAAGTGAAACCTTGGACCTTGGAGGTGAAAAGGAGAAGGCAATTGAGTCAGCCCGAACTCTTCTGAGCATTGGATTTGAAATCAAACCTTGCTGAAGTGTTCTCATCTGAACGTGAAGATCATCTGAAGACCTCCTTCCAAAGAAAATCACGCAGCAGTCTTCATATGTATACTCATTGGATTATCAGGTTCTAAAGATGATTGTCTGTTTTGCTCTTTTTCAATCGTATCTTTCATGAAGCCCTTTAGCAAACAGTAGTATATCTGCCTCTGCGCTCTTTCAGTGAAGCAGCTGTATATCTGGTATTGTACAACCTCGAGTCATGTCTTATATGAACAGAGTTTAATATCAGTGCAGCATCATAGGATTGGTTGTTAATGGCAACCATTTTCTTGTTTTCCTAGAAGGGACCTTTTTCTGTCATCATTAGAGAACAGGCTTAGCTGTCTTGTGAAATTCCATGAATCTTTATCTTGTAATTGTCCTTTTGTTGAAATTAGAAAGTACATAAATTTTCATGATTAAAATTAGTCCAGGTATTTAGTCGCTGTTGATCAATTAGTGTAAGGATCTCCCTCTGCAGTTCTTTTGCCTTAAACATCACCTCTTTGATGTGACTCATTGAGCCTTAAATGATGTCAGCTAAATATGTTTGCTGAGTATATTAACTCAACCATGACATTTCTCTAGTGGAATTTAGTTTTGGTATTGTCGATGAATGATTAGATCCTACTGTTGAGATTTAGTTTTAGAGTTCACTTTAACTAACACAATTCATTTTTTCAACATTTTTCTCTGAAATTCCTTTGACCAACAGACCAAATGATATCATTGTAAGAAGTACACTATCTAACAAGGAAAAAAAAAACTTTGACTATTGATAGAATAGGTAAACTCTCCTGTCTTCTCACAAATCAATGATGCTACAAGCTTTTTGTCTTTTTATAACAGTAAAATTTGTAGTCAGTTACCTCTCATATGCATATTTAGTAAATCATTTGGATATTACAAGAATTTTGTCTGTTAATCCGTTGGTAAAACATGTACAGGTTGCAGCTTGATGAATTGAGACCATGGAAGAGCTTAGGTCTAATCTAGAGGTTGTATTACAAATTTTTAGAAGTCAAGAACTTAGTCATGACCTCTCTGTTTTTCATACTTTCCTGTTCATCAGCTATTCATTGCCTGACTTTTCCAGTTTGTTGGTGAAGATCCAACATGGATCAGGAAAAGGGTACACTCTGAAATAATGTCTTCAAAACGGGGAGTCCTTCCGTCCTTCCTTCATATTGAAAGGGGACAAGATAGGAGAGTTGTGGCATCCTTTATTAGTGTCACTGTTTAGAGCTAAACGGATTGTCAGAAAGCTTTAGCTGTTTACCAACTCACCCGACATTGGCAGGAGTCATAATTCACAGGCACCAGCTAGATGGAGACAGCTTCTAATGCTTTTTCAGTAAATGGCCCGAGTCTGCTTTGTGTTTTAGTTGTCTGTAGTTGGCTCTAACCCCTAACATTCCATTAACTCGGAAGAATAACTTTTAAGTAGAGAGACACTTAATCCATTTGACTGTACAAAAAACTTTACACTGATATATTCCGTCGGCTTGCTCAGTCAAACAGGCACTTTGTAGCACAATCATCAGTTGATTTGCCACTTTTAGTAGTACTCTTTAACAATCTAGGAATTCATTATGCATACGAATTCATCAAATTTTATACAGAAAAGAACCGCCATTGCTATCCTGGTAGCAGGGAACAGTTACTGGGATAAGCTGATGATTGAACCTGGTGTATGAGTGTACATTTCGGTTTGTGTCATTCCGAGGAGAAGCTTAATTCATTGATAGTCATGCACATATCAGATTCCACGATACCGTCACTTTTCTGCTCTTCAGCCTTCGGTCCGTTTTCTTCCTTCCCTTCGGCTGGGTTTATGCACTCCTGGAATTTGAAACAACTGATGAGATGGTCGTTTGTTATCCCAGCCACCTGCATGAAGGAGTAGATGACAGTGGGACCTACACTCCGGAAACCCCTCCTTACGAGATCTTTGCTTATTGCATCGGCTTTTGGAGTTTTCACAGGAACTTGACGAGGGTATCGAAACCGGCTAATTATGGGTTTGTAATTCACGAAACTCCAAACATAATTGTTGAATGATCCGAACTCGTCTATGACCTAACATCAGTAAAACCTGCAACTTGTTAGATGCAATATTGTTCGCAGGAATATAGGTTAGGTTTGTAGTCAAGCTTAATGGTTCCACAATGGAAGGTCATCATTTCACACAAAGGAATACCTAGTCACAAACTAAGCAAGCTGGCATCTTTACAGAAAAGAATAATCATTCAGACAAGATAATCATATGAAGGTTAAGCCGTATCGTTGAAATAGTATGATTGCTCCCAGAAATTGCAGAGAAATCGGGACCACAATTAACCACTTTTTACCTAACATTCCAAATCAAATGATCATTAAGCACTAATTATTATTTTTCAAAAGGCTACCACATAGAAGACATCATCATAAGTGGTCCCAAAAAATTAGTGCATTAATCCAATTAAGGTATCTGCATCAGTAACCCCAACTGTCAAAGAGAAATTTTAAGAGATCTCCATAAAAGGTTTCGAGACATAGCAACGATCATGTAAATTAAGGTCGATACGAAGATGTTCAGAATCTTCAGATTACAGTAACTCGTATCCACATACGATTAGTAAAAGTTTTCGGTTTAGTCCTAAACATGTTTCAACTTTTAAAGGTGAATACATCAGAAGGGAATACATATATACCTTACATATTTGTCGTGCATTCTCAATAATAGCTCGTAGCTTTGGTTCAGATAATAGAGAGCTTGCGGAGCTTGCGGGTGCTGTTACTTTCTTCTCATTAAGTTTTGAGACAGCAACTGGATCAAAATCCATAAAAGCTTCCCTGTTGGTGTAGAAAAAGAAACCTCTAATGAATACTACATTGGGAATTGACGAACAAAAGGAGTCAAGGGATTCTATGCAGTCTGTCAATAGGGGGAAAAAAAAACATTATGTGCTATCCACGGAAATAAACCTGAAGATTTGCCTTTTGCTCAGAATGACAGGCCAACTAAGTTCAGCCAAAGCGCCTGAAAGGACAAGAAGCTCAAACAACTTCCTGCACGTAGTCATGAATACCAAAAACAACGTAGAGAGCCATATCAAGAAAGTTCTGTCTTTTAAAGAGAGGACATAAATACAATGTTGCAGGCACGTACTTGTCGTCGTGCACCGGCACTCCCCATTCTTCATCATGGAATGCAACATAAAAAGGATCTGGTTTCAACATTGGAAATATCAAGTCCTGAAATAAGCGTAAGTATTGGAACAACACATATAAAGTGTCTGCTTTAGTAACAAACCCCTAGTGTTCTCATAATTGACCTCCACAACAAATAGATTTGCAAATATTCAAATTCAATGCCCTAGCAGACTTCTACATTCCATTTTTGCACCAAGGAAATGAAAATTAACAGAAAAGCAAACTGAACATCTTCAAGTATTGAGTGTGCATGCGTGTGCGAGTGTAAGTAAGATGTTATAAATAACGAAAGGGTAATTCATCCAGGATATTCAGTTCTTGGAGAAAAACTAAAAACATTTGCTTGTCATTTCAAATAGATATACTCATTACAGACAGAACAATGTATGAACAATTAAATCCCTTACAAACTTTACTTTCCCAAATTCAGATATATCTGAACCGTGGGATGAATACCAATTACCAGTTTACCAAACTAAAGAATCAAAATCATGAAATCTCTGCCGAGTAAGGGATATCGATCAAATATTGCGCCGCTGGCCATCTTGTTAGATAATATCGCTGAAATATACTGTACATAGCATGTGCAAGCAATCAGTTCAGTTTTTGCATTTTGAAGTCTTGGTGCTAGATTGGAACAGCCAATAGCACTTAATTCAAAGATGAACTGTTAAGAGTCTTAGACCACACAAGTTAGATTAGTTCTCAGTAATGGTTCCATCAAAATTTAAAGACAAGTATATGGTAAAGATTTATGACACTAAGCGTGACTTCTCCTACTGATCATATAGTCCCAAATATTTTAACATAATCCAAATAGATTGAAGGACCAAGAATCGAACCAGTATTTGGTGTCACCCAAGCACAACTCTTCTTGGACTGTGAACCATCAGAAGAGGGTGGAGATTCTAAACCTCCATCAGAAACCACACTTCTCGGCTTTGAGGCATACTGCTTTCTTCGACTACCCAAACTATATGAACGAGTCAATCTCCCAGTTGATGCTCGGCTATGGAACGAGTCTGTGGAGGCATCTGATGAACATGAAGCATTTAGTGATAAATTTGAGTGCAACAACTGCTCGTGGCGACGAAGAACTGAAGGAACAGTGACAGAATGCGGTTTGGGGGATACAGAATTTTTGACAGTGGACACTACAAGGGGCTTCTTCTCATCAGAAAAGCTGTCTCCTTCTGGTGATCTTTCAGCCTTTTTCAGTGGCTTTGAAGCAGGTTTTTGAGCACTTAGAGACCCTTTCTTACTGTTTCCATTGGGACCTAACACAGGCCTAGCCTCAGAATTAGCCACATTCATTGACCTCACTCTTGGAGGTCCTGACATTGCTAGAACTACTAGAAATTGCTGCGGTATTTCACAGATCTTTACCTTATTTCCCTCAAAATCAAATAAAATTTCAAAACTTGTGGACTTTCCACTGTTCTACTAAAAAAGCAAAGAAAATTCCGCAGCTTAGACACCATGACGATTCATTAAGAGTCCAAATCTCTCACCAACCACCGAAGCTCAAATCAGCACAAATGGCCTAAATATCAACAACCCTTTTGAAAACAAAATAATCCCCTCCAACAACTACATCCATTGATCATAACGTTGAAGCTTGGGAACCCAGATCTTGGCTCTTAACCCTTATCATTGACATTTTTTGGACTACCTCTTAACACCAGTTGAAGATCACTTTAGTGAGACACCAAAACAAAACCCAGAACCAAAAACCCACCAAAACCATCCCATTCAACTCTTTAAAATCATCAACAGAAAACCCTCGCCGAAAAGCAACACTCATCAATCACAAGTACTAAAAAAGACTTCAACTTTTGACCGAAAGCCAAGAGGGTATAACTCTGTACTTCCACACTACCTTCAAACACTTTACTTTCCAGCATAAAAATAAATAAAGTAAAGAACTTTGATTGTATACATCCGAAAAAGGTCAGAACGAGAGAGAGACAGAGACCGAAGAGAGAGTTTAGTAGCCTCAAAACATGAAGATTCCATTCTGCATTGGAGATGGAGAGAGACAGAGAGAGAGAGAGAGACCCAGAAAATAAATTAAAAATCAAAGCTTGGTGAAGGAGGTTTGGATTGGTTTCGAAGCACCGTCGTTTTGAGCTGCTTGGAGTCCTATAGCTTACTTAATTCTCTAATTTTCTCGAGAAAATATTAGGGAAAGTTGTCGAGAAAACGTCTGAAACAGGGAAGTGATGTGTAAAAAATGTAAAAAAAAAATTAAAAAAAAAACTGTTTTTCCAATCTATGGAAATGGACGCCTAGATTTGAGAGATATAGGGAGACAGGGACAGAGAGTAGATGATTGAGTTTATTGTCGTTGACTGAGAAACTCACTTTCTTGAACCGGACTTTATCGACTAGACCGGTTTGATTTTCTTGTGCTTTTCTCTCAATTCTAAAAAAAGAGACACCTTTTGCTTTACTTTTAACAAAAACACTATTAATGGTTTTTTTTGGGATATTGTTTAAATATACATAAGTTCTGTTTGGCATTCAGTTGAATATATTAGTTGTTAGTTGATTCTGTTAGTTAGTAATTAATAGCTGATTCTATCAGCTGATTTGACCAGCGAATAATATCAATTATTTATTAAAGATGTTTGGTAAAATTAATTATTTAGGATTAATTGTTTATGTGTAAAATAACCAACGAAGACATAACTTAAAAACTTATAAGAACATGAATATTATTTTGTTAAATATTTTTATAAGAATTTAAATTTTAAATATTTAATTTTACAGAAATTAAGTTTATAACTTTAATAAAAACATAGGAAATATAATAATAAACAACAATAATAATAATAATATTTCTCAAAAAATTTGTCAAGTTGATGATTTTTAGATGTTTGGAGAAGACGGTTTGAGGAGATTCTAGAAGATCTACACATGAATCATAACTTGCTCTTTTTGAAGTGAAAAACTTAATAGTTGCTTAAGATGAGAAATGAGTTTGAGGTACAATTGTCTTTAAGTAAGATTTTTATTAACTGATAGGTTGAAACATTACTTGGAGAAGTTTTTCAAAAAATAACTGATTGGATTGAATCAGCTAACTCAACTAACTCCTAACTAAACGAATATACTAAATACTCTTTAATTAGATAAAATATAACTTAAACATTATCTACCAAACACGCCCTTAAATTTCAAGTAAGTATAGAGAAACTTGGTGTATGATTAATTATATTCAAAATGAAAAATTAAAGGATAAAACTTGAAAAATAGGGTTTAATTAATTGTAATAAAAGAGATTTTTTATTTATTTACTTGTAATGCACCTTGAATTAAGATATTTTGATTTTAACTATATTTAATGATAATTAGTTATTTTATTTTATTACAAAATTGAATAAAGTTAAATTATTCATATTTTTTATTAATAATTATTTTTTAATTAGACCTCAAATCAAGCGGATTTGAGTCATGAGCTGAAAACACATGAAATTATACCCGTAGACTAGGCCATTGCCATCCCAACCTCTAAATTGGTTTGATCCATCAAGGTCACAAACCAGGCTATCGAGGAGAAGATTGACAAAAAAGAGTAGATTTTATGTGAAAAACATCAAAGAAGAGTTCTGCATATCCGGTCCATTTTCAACATTCTTTTCAGTGGTCCAACCAAAGCATCAATACATGAGTTTCACTTTTTTTAACTTTCCCAGTACATTAAACATCTGTCACCTTCATATATAGGACAAAGGTAATAATTTTCATGGTAAATCTTAAAAAACAACTACCGAAAGAGAGATTATGAATCGAAGTCAAGTGATGTAATGATTCCTCTCCACAGTGTTTGGCAGGTAATAAATGAACAACTATTAACAATCCTTATCAAAACAGACCAACAATATCTCAATCTCGAAAGGGCTTGATGCCAGAATTCTGGGGAATCACACTTCTTGTTTCATCGTCACAAGGAAGGAAAATCAATATGAGTTTAATAGCAGATTGATAGCTAGTACTGTTTTTCAGTAAACGGACATAAAACCACCTCCTTACCCAGGTCCCAGCAGCAAACTGTGAGCATAGCCAATTACAAGACCCGGAAGCTGCAACTGGAAGCACCCAACAAAAGATAAGGATTAGTATATACTGTTCAAGTACTAGACGGTCGTTAATGATTATAGCATCCTCAAAATTGTAACCTTCCCAGGGCATCTAAGCTACTAATATGTTTTTGTAATATCATAAATGTAATAATGTAAAGATGCAGGGAAAGGCAGATTGTTCGCTAATGTCTTCACATGTATCATGCCACAAGAACAGGATGGCAGACTTACCCAAGCAAACCCCTGCCTTGCCATGTTCTAGGTGTCACGGTTAAGTTCATTGCAGCACCTTGCCTCATGACTGTTACAGGTACTTCACAACCCTCATTTGCACGAGCCTCAGATGCAAGCTTCTCCAGAAGATTCTGACCAACTTGATATTCCACATTACCAAACTTAACAATTTGATCTCCAAGCTGTAAACCGTCTTCCGCTGTTGGGGATGCATCAGCTATTTCATCGACCACAGCAAATGGTACACTGACAAGTCCATCCACATCCATCAAACTTGGAGAATCTCTCATGATGACATTTTGAGATGATGCAGGTCCAACCCTTACGTCCATTAATGAGTTTTGATTGACTGATGCCCCAGAATCACATGACAAACAAGTACTCAATTAGCATACTTTCGGAAAAGAATTCAAGGGAGCGTGAGCGATCTATCATGTTCTCTGAACATGCCAAAATTTGCAGGCAAATGGTTAATCTATTCCCTAAGAGAACAAGGCTCTCAAATTCATTCCGAGGTGGAAGCATTCTGGTGGGGAAAGGGACAGATATAGGGCCCTAGGATTATTAAATTTCTACCTGGTAATGACAAGTTGACAACACGAGTGCAACAACTCAGGACTTTCTATTTAGATCCCAGTGAAGTCTTAGCAATTACCTGAATCTTTGGACGATGAAGATCTATCCGCAAGTCTTGCTGAATGCAAAAGTTGTATATTCTCATTTACTTTCTCTGAGATTTCCTTATGATCATTTCGCAGCTCTGCAATGGGAAAAAAAGCAATCCGATCATTTTCGTATCATGTTTTCTGTTAGTGCTGGCATCTCAAACACACAAATGCACACTACTAGTAGAACAAGAGTGCCAATTAAATAGTTCTTTGTTGTGACACCACATAAATATTGATAAAGCTTGAACCTCAAACAACATATCATGTTAATGCTGATCATCGTCATCACATTAATACCAAGCAGACTAAACGGAGCTCTCTACATGGCCGCGTGGGCTTTCCAAGTTTCACTACAAGAATGGAACATCACTAAAACTCCTGTCCAGTCATGAACAGCTTGGCATAAAAAATCATGTTAAAAGGGCTTGCACGTGCTAAAACACCAATTGATTACCAAGAAAGAGGAAACTAAAAGGAGTAAATACCAGCAAGGCGGTGCCTTTCTGATCTCACAGATGGAATGTCAATATCTGGGCGAGGAAAGCCCTGCAATTTGAGAAGCAAAACTCTTTAACAAACACAACAAACTCCGAACATACCCAACAAAAAGTATCGATAACACTTTCAATGAGGAGAAACCGATGTACCATATTATCAAGCCATGTTATTCTCCTCTTAATTTTGTATTAGCAAATAGCAACAGAGAAGACGTGAAAATGAAAATTACTCTTCCATATGCAACATCCGCTCCGAAGCTAAGTTAAGTTACAGAGTGATCGCTCCAATCGCCTAAACTAACGAACAAATAATCATACTAAAAATCTTCTCTTCTTCTTCTTTTTTCTTTTTTTCTCCAATCGAAGCACTAAAATGCCAAATTGAATGGAACCCTAACAATAGTAACTCCATTTTCTCTCAGAAACCACACAGCAGGTATGGAAAAAGCCTAGAAATTACCAATTCACAAAACGAATCGAAAATTTAGAGAGAGGGAGGGAGGTTTCGACCTCAGAGTCGAGGAGATTGCCAGAGAGCCCAGGACCGCCGGGAACACAAAGCCGTTCGATTATGGAGTTCATCTCCAACTCCAAGGCGCTTCTCTTCTCCATAAGCTTCATGGTCTCCGATTTCAGGTTCGTAGCCACCATCTTCGCTTTC
This sequence comes from Erythroxylum ulei, assembly GCA_027564395.1. Classification (NCBI taxonomy): domain Eukaryota; kingdom Viridiplantae; phylum Streptophyta; class Magnoliopsida; order Malpighiales; family Erythroxylaceae; genus Erythroxylum; species Erythroxylum ulei. Next base: position 2,107,230 of record JANITX010000211.1, read on the forward strand.
ACCTTACTCTCGTCTTTCTGCTTCTGCTTTAGTATTGTTATAGTGAGGTTGACATTATGTTGACTGAAATTTTTATCCCAATAAGATTTGGATTTACAAAAAATCACTTTTTTAAATAAAGATTGTTAAATTAAAATTTGCATAATAATACAAAATTGTATTGAATTAATAAACTATATTGAATTTAATTATATTATAATTTAAATTTGAATGTTAAAAAAATAATTCTTTATTAATCTCATAATTCTTATTACAGTAGTATTAGGGATTACAACAAATTAGATTAGCTCTAGTTAATCCGACTTTAAATTTTGTAGCGAATTAAATTTGGTTTAATTATGTTTTACGAAGCTGGCGAGTTCAACTTCAAATAGGTTTATTATTACGGCCCAAAATATAATTAATCTAGCATGAGTTATGTAACCTCTCTCTAGTTTACCACATAAATTAATAAATCGGGCATTTAAACAAAACTAGTAGTTTCTTGGTCACGATCGGCTAAAGCTAAAGCTTAATTCGAACAATTGGGTAATTTGAAAATTAATCAAGGATTGGAATAAATATGACATCACTTTAATATTTAATTGAATCAACTTCAATTTTATGTCAAATTAATCTTAATCAATTCATCTTAAAATTTAGCTTAAAAATAGTAATAAATTGAATTAGACTCATGGTCGATTTGACTTACTCTGATGTTGTAAAAATTAGATTTGACTTACTCTGATGTTGTAAAAATTAGATTTAAACTCAGCATTGGAGTTCAATTGAGTTCAAACCAAATTTATCATCAAAATAATGTCATTTTAGGCAGGAAATTGAGTCATTTGTGCTAAGTTTTGGATTGATTCACAAACTCGTGTTCGGATCAAATTTCATTCAACTCAAACTTAGGTTTTGTTTAGCAATCAGCTGATTGCATTAAATAGCTGATTATATCAACTGATTTGATCAACAAATTGCATTAACTGGTTGTTAGAGATGTTTGGTAATATTAGTTGTTTACGTGTAAAATGGCTTATAAGGACGTGACTTAAAAAAAGGAGTATGAATATTATATATCTTAGTATTTCGTTGAATATTCTTATAAGAACTTAGATTTTAGAGAAGTTATGTTCACCTATACTGTTTCATTATCTATGAGAAGTTTATGCAACTCTTTCTATTTTCATTTTCGTTTAAGGTCAACATTTTATTTCTAACCTATAACTGCATAAAACAATTATAAGAATAAATATTATTCTTAAAATGTACATATCTAAGAACCTCAACTAGGTTGTGATACTTGCTAGAAATTGTTATATATTAGAACTAATAAAAATATGACCTGTGGTATAGTTAAAGGAACATTTTCATCTTTGACTGTTTATCTTCAATCAACTCATGAAAGAGCTACCCTCCAAATAACTTTATTAGCTGTTTGTAGAGTCAAACACCTAAAAACAACTAATTAACTAAAAAATAGCTGATTGGTAGATAACCAAACGAGGCCTTAATTTATTATCTTCGGCTGGAATTGAATCAAACTCATTTGATCATTTTTATTTACCAACCCTAATTAATATTCAACGATTCTTACTTTTTCATGGATTAGTTGTTTTGAGATCTAGTAATTTCTCATTCCTGTTAAACAAAATTGCATTATTAATTTTAGTTTATCTGAAAAAAAGATGTGATATTTGATAATTGATCTTAATAAAAAATTGTTAATAAAACCAAAGGTTTAATTATATTATAAATAATATAATAAAACCATTGGCACATAACATTTGGAAATCACGTGCTTCGACGTGTCGATGTCGTATTCTATTTTAAACGGTTTCACACTCTCTTTCGACATTATTGGACGCGTCTTTTCTTCGCTTTGTTCCCTCTGCTTCGCTTCAAGCTCCTCACTTTTCAACGTTTCTACACCTAAGCACCTATCCAAGTCTTGACTTATCAACAGTCAATCTGTTTCCATCATCTTTACGCGATTTGGTGAGTAGTTGTACCGAAAGTTGTTGGCTTTTGAGCATTTCTTTTGCTCATGGAATAGCTTGAAGTCTGAGAATGACTGTTTCTTTGACTGTTATGACTTTTAATCTTGGCGAAGAACAGCCAGAGGATAGCCCCAATGCGTGGGAGAAGAGGAGGGATTTGTGTATTAGTGTGATCACTAGTTACTGTCCTATGATTCTTAGCACTCAACAAGGTTTGTCTGTCGACTTCTGCTAGGTGTTGTGGTTGTGATCTTGTGTTTAGCTTGAAATGGTTGATCTGGGTCTCTTTTAGTTGGTGTTTTGGAGTTGGGTTTTAGTTAGTTCGGCTATCACAAAGTTTTACTGGCAAGTTGGTTCTTTGTCGCTTGGTTATACTTATATCTCTTGTGTGCTTCTTCTTCGTTTAGTTTTTCCTGAATCGTTTTGGTATGGTTTCGTCGATAGTTTGGTCCCTTTTTCTTACGATTTCTAACTATTATCCCTGCTTTCGATTTTGTTAATGTCAGGAGTGAAATCACAGTTGGACTATCTTCAGCAGGGATTGCCAGGTAGAAGTTTTCTGATCTCTGAACGTTATCATTTGGCTTCTGCTACTGATTAGTATATCTAGTTCATTACTTTACAATTCTCTGTTTCATCACTAATTAGATTATCCAAATACATGACACTTATATTCATCAATCTGGAAAATGATATCATGTTTAGATGCTTTATGGTATTTGTCAGGCTATGATCAATTTGGAGTATCAAGAAAGGGATCTGAAGATGCATCAGATGAACACTGCAACATCTTCTACGACAAGGAAAAAGTATGAATCAGTTGCCATGAATCTGATGGAAGTTCCAATTTTGTTTAATCAAATGTATTGATGTACTTTTCATTTTTGTTGAAGGTAGAGCTTCTAGAGGGTGGAACTTTTTGGTTATCTGAGTCACCTTCCGTCCCAGGAAGCACATCATGGGGTGCTGCAGTTCCATGTATCGCAACATGGGCGATATCCTTCCCACTACCATTGATCGACATTAAAATTTTCATTCAGTGGATTTGGTTTCACTTGTATATATTATTTCTTATTCCTTATTCATCCCTGTGGAGAGTGTTTCTTTGACATGATGTCCACACGTTTCAACTAAAAGGTGTTGAGCCTCCAGGGTTCTCATTTCAAGTAGTGAATACAAACATGGATGAGTTTAGTCCCCGTGCCCGTAGACGAAGTGCTTTACTAACATGGCAGCACATTGCATCCTTACTTCCCAGCTTGTCGGTTGTGTACTGTGGAGGATTTAACACACAAAAGGAATCAATTACTGGGCGTTTTCTTCTAGGGAGATCAAGGTACTTATGGTACAGAGAGTTCATGCTCCATTATGTTGTAAATGTTGTTTCTAACAGCTTATTGCCTTTATCCAAATGTTGTTCCTCATAGAGAGCATGGTGTTGTGGGAGATATGAGAGATGCATGGCCTAATGCCTGGGTGAGGAAAAACGCTTCTCTGGTACGAACTTATCATGGATATAAAGGTATTGTTTCACCACCTTAGATTGATCCTTCAGTTTATTGTGATCTTATGATTATGTCCTTATGAATACGGACTCATTTTCTCAGGTGACAAGCAAGGTGCTCTTGAGTTCCTCAACTTGATTCTTAGAGCGCTTTGCCTTTGTTGGGACCGTCAAACTCAGGATCTTCATGTAGACTGGATTCTTTTCAGAGGTAGATCTTTGATTCCTGTCCTTTGTGAAATCGTGAAAGATAACATAGATGGATGTTATCCTTCCTCTCACTATCCGATATTTGCCGAGTTTATGCTTCCTCGTTCTGTGAGACCACTCGAACCACCAGCTGCTGAAGAACAAAGTTCAGTTGCCATCTGATTTAAGGTTGGCCTCTCCAAAACCCTCCTCTACTTCTCATTCTTTAAAGCCAGAGAATATCATTGGTTTATTGTTAGCATTGCAAGTAAGGTTAGGTAATTTAGTTTCTGTTGAATCAAAAGCAACATGTTCCCTCCAAGAATTGTTTTGGGCTATAAAAACATTTGTGTGAAGTTCTTTTACTGTTGGAGATTAGCCATTCTAAAAGTATAAAACAGAGTTGATGGGAGCAATTCACAAGCTGTATTATTTGTAACTTTTTGAGTTATTTCTGAGTCATCTTTGATGTTAATGAAAGATGGAATCGTTCTTTATTCAATACATTTGATTAAACAGAACCGGAATTCATCAGATTCATAGCAACTGACTCATACTTTTTCCCTTGTAGAAGATGTTGCAGTGTTACTCTGCTGCATCTTCAGATCCTTATTTTGGATATTCCAAATCGATCATAGCCTGGTAAATACTACAAAGCATTCAAACATGATGTAACTTTCCAGATTGGTGAATGTGAGTGCGATTTATTTGGATCGTTGGATCATCTAATTAGTAATGAGACCAAGAACCATAAAGTAATGAACTGGATATACTACTCAGTAGTGGAAGGTAAATGATAATATTCAGAGATCAGAACAAGGGGACAGAACCAAGCAACAAAGAGCCAAGTTGTCCTTTAAACTTGGTGGCAGCCCAAACTAACTCGCACCGCGAAAGTATTGACGTCAGTTTGATGATGTTTTCGATGGGTGTCTTTGTTTGCTGTGTTTTCGACTTTGAGGAATTAAGAAGGATGGAAATTTCGAATTCAACAATCAAGAAAATAAGGATACGCAAGGTCTGATTTCTACAACACCTCTTGGAAACTTGTGCCAAACAATCCCGATGATAAAAAAAAAACAAGAGAAACAAACAATAGACACACCATAATTGGAAAAACAATTGATAAGTGAAAGATGATTCGAAAGGTAACAAGAACAAGAGAATAATGTTTCTCCCTAGGGAAGCCGATGGCACTCCAGCAATTCTGATATAAAAGTTACGAAAATTTGACCTAAAGACACATATTTATAGATAGGTTAAATAATAAAATGTTAGGCTAAAATACATAGAAGCCCAAAATAAAACAAAGTCCAATAACTAAATAAATAAGTCTGATGTGTTGTGCTACTACTGGATCCATATACTCTTGGGCTTAAGTGATGAAACATTAAAATAGCCCAAGTCTTCGTATCTTCAAGCTCCAAGTATATTCGGTCCAAGGATTTGAGTTAAATGGATCAGTTTGGCTTAATTTTATTAAACTCTCCTCTAATAGGCTTGGAGCTCGCCATTCTCTCCACAAATTGGCCCACACGCGTATAAAAAGCTTCCTTGAGTCTCTCGGTTCTAGCTTTGGACATAGGTTCAACTGGAATGACAAGCTCGCCCCCATCATGCATGCCACTCTATGGTGATCCTTGCTCCTACTCACATCGGTCCCTCCCTCCTCAAGAAGATTCGTCCTCGAATCTGAATCCATATCAAAAGGAGAAAGATCAGTAATATTAAAAACTGCAAAAACAGAATACTCACTTGGCAGGTCAATCTTGTAGGCGTTGTCATTTATCTTCTCCAACACCTGGAACGAACTATCACCCCTATGATCCAAAACAAAAATACTAAGCAAAAATTAAAGAGAGTTAGTGTCAGAAACTAAACACTCTCTGTATCTCATCACTACTAGTGTTATTTTCTCTTCAGTTACTCTCCTCAAGTCTTTTCTCTTAACAAACAGGCTCACTTTTCTCTCTTCTTTTCTCTTTCTGAGCTCTTCTCTTCTGCACATCTCACTTTCTTGTCCTCACCTATGCAGTCACTCACCATTGGGCCAAACTCATTTTTCTTTTGAGTTTCTTTTCTCTCTTCACTTTTTTTGTTCTCACTACCTGAACTCTCCTCACTTTTACTTAATTTGATATGATCCAGGTACAATTTACGAGGTGATAAAGGTAGTAGAATGAAGTTCCTACCCTTAAACTTAAAGGAGTATCTATTGGTATACCTATCATGTGCGACCCTTTTGTCAAACTACCAAGGCCTCCCCAATAGCAAATGTCTTGCCTCTATGGGTATCACATCACACAATACCTCATCCTCATATCTTCCTACAGAAAATGGCATCAGTATCTGTCTAGTCACCTTCACATCCGCACTATCATTAAACCACTGTAAGTTATATGGCTCCGGATGTTTCCTATATCTCCACCATAGTTCGACTAGCCCCATTGGTACAACTACCTCTATTTATGATCAAGTTACACACCTTTCCACCTACCAAACACCTTGAATAGAATAGGTTCTCCCTCTGATCTAGAATCTCATCTTTAACTCTAGCACTTAACACTCTCCTAACTACAAATGCTTCTCCTGTGACAACTCTTTCCACACATTCATCATTATCATCACAAGCACTATCATATGGCAAATCATCAACATCGCTATCCTCAAAATCAATAACCCCATTATCCCTCATATACATTAGTTTTCCATTAGGGCATTGAGAAGCAATATGGCCAGTACCTAAATATTTAAAACATTTTATAGATGAATGTTTACTATAAGTAGCTTGGGTATTAGAAGTACCTTTGTGCTCAGATCCCCCAATTGATTTCTTAGGTGTTTCCTTGAAGTCCACTCCCTTATCCTTGGACTTCTCCTCCTTCTGGGGTCAATTTGAGTTTCATGAGTAACTAGAACTTGCTCTACTCCTTGCTGTCACTCTAGCTTTAAGCTGTCTCTCCACCTTCATGGCCATGTTCACCATGTCCTCAGTTTCCAAGTAATGCTGTAACTCTACCACATTTCCTATCTCCCTATTCAATCCACTCAAGAACCTTGCTATGGTGGCCTCGGGGTCCTCCACTATATTAATACGGATCATAGCAATCTCCATCTCCTTGTAGTAATCTTCTACTGACTTAGACCTTTGTGTGAGTCTTTGGAGCTTTTGATGCATCTCCCTATAATGGTAAAAAGGCACAAATCTCTTCCTCATACATGCCTTCATTGCTGCCCAAGTATTGATGGGTCTCTCTCCATTCCTCTTCCTAGAGGTCACAAGTTGATCCTACCATATTAGTGCATAATCTGTAAATTCAACAGCAGCAATTTTTAGCTTCTTCTTCTCTAAGAAGTTATGGCACTTGAAGATCAAATCAACCTTCCTTTCCCACTCCAAGTATGCCTCAGCATCATTCCTCCCCTTGAATACTGGGATCTGCATCTTGATGGATTTGAGGTCTCCATCTCGCCTGTTGAGGGGTTCTCCTCTCCGAGCTCTCCTGGGCATGCGCTCTTAATAGTCCTCCTCCTCCTCCTCAGGCTCATACCGTGGTGGTTGTCTACGAGGTGGTGGTTGCCGCTGACGTACATCAGTATGCCTGCCCCGAGGTTCCTCACATCTCCCTTGTCTGAGCTCATCCATTTGTCCCTTAACCTCATTTAAGGCTAGATTGAACCTCTCAAATTGTTGCTGCATGGCTCTCAAAGTGAAAACGATATTTGCATCTCCTCCTTAGTTGTCATTATTACTACCTCCCTGTGACATTGTAAATAAAATGATATACCTGCAAAACTAAGTTAGTGATAAATAACCTCACACACTCCCTTACGTGTTTCACTCAAGAATTTGTCACTCCCTTCGTGTTTAAGTCACGGCAATGATTCCTTCAAATAAGCTCACACACTCTTGCCTTTTACCACTCAATGTTCTCTGAAATCCAAGTTACAATTAGAACTACACCTTCAACAAATCAATGTTCCTAAATGTAGCTCAAATAACAAGTAACAAGCAACCCAAATCAATAACCAATAACAAGCTAGCAAATTTGAAAAGTTTTGAAACTATTTGTCACGGTTGATTCAAATGAACCACAATCAAGTAAAAAGTATGGAAAACAGAAAAAAATCAAAATTTTTCAGATTTTTTTGACTTTTTTCGGAAATTTTGATCCAAATATTTTTTTTCCATAGTTTCTCTTTTTTCGGATTTTTTTTTCGTTTTTTGACTTTTTAAAAATCTTTTTTCATTTTTTCAAACTTTTTTCCACTTTTTTTTATATAAGCTGAAAGCTTTCAACAAATAATTGAAAACTCTAACTAAAATAAAACAAGAAAAAAGATTGAAATCCTAGACTAAAAATTAATTCACACCTGAATTGATGATCCGACGATAATTGGATGGTGATAGGTGGAGGTTTCTTGAATTTTGATGGAGTTGAATAAGAATTATCCTCCAAACTAAAGCTTTGATACCAAATAACGCGCACTGCGGAATGATTGACGTCGATTTGATGATATTTTTGATAGGTGTTTTTGTTTGGTTTGTTTTCGACCTTGAGGAATTAAGAAGGATGGAAATTTCGAATTCAATAATTAAGAAAATAAGGATATGCAAGGTTTGATTTCTACAACACCTCTTGGAAACTTGTTCCAAACAATCTCGATGATCAAAATAAAACTAAGAGAAACGAACAATCGACACGCTACAATTGGGAAAACCATTGATAAGTGAAAAATGGTTCGAAAGGTAACAAGAACAAGACAATAATGTTTCTCTCTAGGGAAGCTGATGGCACTCTAGCAGATCTAAAAGTTACGAAAGTTTGACTTAAAGACATATATTTATAGCTAGCTTAAATAATAAAAGGTTGGGCTAAAATACATGGAAGCCCAAAATAAAACAAAGTCCAAAAGCTAAATAAATAAGTCTGATGTGTTGTGCCACTACTGGATCCATATGCTCTCGGACTTAAGTGATGAAGCATTAAAATAGTCCAAGTCTTTGTGTCTTCAAGCTCCAAGTATATCTGGTCAAAGGATTTGAGTTAAATGGATCAGTTTGGGCTCAATTCCATTAAACTCTCCTCCAATAGGCTTGGAACTCACTATTCTCTCCATAAATTGGCCCACACGCGCATAGAAAGCCTCCTTGAGTCTCTCAGTCCTAGCTTTGGACATAGGTCCAACTAGAATGACAAGCTCGCCCCCATCACGCATGCCATCTCTATAGTGATCCTTGATCTTGCTCACATCACAAATTGACCAAAATCCACCTCCAAAACACCAGTTGAAAGAAACCAAGATCAAACATTTCAAATTTTAACACAAGATCACAAGCATAACACCGAGCAAAAGTGGAGAAACGAACCTATCCTCGTGTCCCACACATTGGAGCTATCCCCCAGCTGATCTTGGATAAGATTGAAGGTCATAACAGTTCAAAGAGATTCATTGTACGACCTCTTCTTTCTGCTTCTTTCACGAGCAAAACAAATGCTCAAAAGCCAACAACTTTCTATACAAACACTCCAAATTTCGTAAAGATGATGGAAAAAGATTGATAACTCAAGACTTGGTATAGGACGTTTAGGTGTAAAATTATTGAAAAGTAAGGAATTTTCGAATTACAAACTCTTGCCTTTCTCTTCAGATGCAAGATGCCTGCAAAACACAAAACCTAAATCTGATGTTATTTTAATTTAAAGAAATATATAAATTAAAATAATATTATTTTAATATTGATTCAGACTCAGTAATTTAATTACATATTTAAGGGACCCTCTGGTTTAAGTAATTTTTTGATGGGCTAATTAGTAAAAAAATCTCAAACTTTTTTTAATTTTTCAATTATAGCTCAAGCTTTAAAAAGTAGCAATAAAATGCTCAAACATTCAATTTTCTTCAATTATAGCCCAATATTAGTCTCACTGTTATCTATGCTGACGTGACACAATCACATGTCAACGCCCCTCCCTAATCAAACACCTAAGCTAGTTTAGGAGAAGATTGTCTTATTAGCGAAACGACGTCATTTAGCTTTGATAGTAAAACGACGTCGTTTCAACTAAAATCAGATCAAAAATCTTCTGTCTCTCTTCTCTGTCGTGCAACGCTAAAAAATTTGTAACCTAAAATCCCCCAAATTCCCCCAAAATTGATGCTTCTTCTATCGTGTATTGGTGCTGCTTCTATTTATGTGATTTCTTCGTCAGGTAAAAACTGAAAAAGCAGTGGCCGAACTTCTTGTGACACCAATTAAAGTATGATTGATCCTCTCTCTCTCTATTCTTCTTTCCACTTCGACTAGAGTAACTGAATGCATGATGGTCAACTTGCATTTCATCTTGCCCGCTAATGACTTGTGCTTCTAGAAAATTGAATTCATACTGTGCTAGGGTTTTGAAAGCACAATTCCAATTTGTTGTAATAAGGTTTCAAATTGTATTTGCGCTTCCAGAAAATTGACTTGTATTGTGCGAGGGTACTAGGGCTTCAAATTGGATTATGGTAGGGTACGATTTGTTTGTTATTGAAAAGGAGGATTGACTTATATGTGTACATAGCAAATTGAATAGTAAAATCCTTGAACACTCATACACTTGGTTTTTAGTATGAAATGTAAGTCGAATTAAAAAAATCAGCATAACTGAATGCGTGATGGTCGATTCATACTTTGGTTTTTGTTGTATGTGAAATATATATATCTTTGTAATTACTGAAAAATATGACATTAAATAGTCCATAGTCTAAATATTCAGTTATGTGATACTTCATCCTGATTTGCAAGAAAGAAGCTTCCTCGCTTTCATTTTGTAAATGCAATGGTAGTTTAGTTAAAATGTTAATTGGGGATATTATGCTAGCATTTTATAAATTTAATTCTTTGTTGGGTGAATTTATGAAAAGAAATCATAGTAGTATTGCATTTAAGGTAGTAATTAAATATTTGTATGATGATATTGTAATAGGATAACCATTTATGGGCAGAAATAAAGTATATGTAGCTTTCGTTGAGCATACACCTGGTATATATTTACTGTAGCGCCCCTTACCATAGAGTACCCACCGGAACGCCCGTAGGTCATTTCGGTACGTATCCTACGATAAGAGACCACTACTGACAACCACCTCTAAACTCCCCATGGCATCACAATAATAAAACAGTCATAAGAAATTGAAACTTTTTAAAACCAAACTTTATTTCATT
>JANITX010000211.1:2208803-2221296 GCA_027564395.1 Erythroxylum ulei
TTTTCCTTTCCTTTCATTTCCTCATTTAAATTTACTCTCGTTTCCTTTACATCTTAAATTGCCATACACAGTGTAAAGGACGCTACAACAAGCAGTTTTACAATCTTATTTGCAAGTTGGGCATGTGTGATATCTATGCACCAACTTTAACGGGGAGCGTTAACTAGAGTTATTTTTGTGTATATATTTAGGAATAATATCTATATCCTATAATTGAGAGATCTTTCCCTATAATTGGGAGATTTGATAGCTAAAATATTTCCTAGGCGTCTTGTATATAAATGATATAAGTCATATGTCAAATTTTCGATTCAATTCAATGGAGAATTGTTTTCATCAATAGCAAAACCATGAATACAGTTGGTCAGATATAAGTGATCAAATGGTGAATACACTGGAGTCAAACCAAAATTTGTGCTGGCAATAACACTCCCCAGAATAAACCATTGATTGAGCAGCTTAATGGAAAATCAATCTCACCACTGCCAGTAAGGCCTGAAATCAGCGCATTACAAGTTATCAGATATTTCGTGTGAATCTCTCTGAGGAACACCATTGATGCCTCAACATCCCCACATTTTTAGAATAATGAAATCAAATCTGTGACCGCAGAAATATGAGAATGAAAAACAAACTTTATTGCAAAACAATATACTTCCATCCCTAATTTCAGCTGCTGCAACTCTGCCACAGTCGGTAATACTGCTATCACTGTAGTTATATCAAACTTAGGCTCAATGCCCGAAACCATATCCCTGAAAATTTGAATAAAATCTTTGATGCAACAATTCCTGACGAAGCCTGAAATCATTGTATTACACAAAACAGTATATCTCTGTCAGGCAACCTATCAAACAGCTTCTTCCCAACGAACCCCATCGACATAGCCATTCCATGCAGCGACATACCGATTCTTGAGTCCCCAAGAGTCTCCGCAGCTGACAAGACAAAACTGCAAGTGAAGTCATCAGGCCGAAGATCAGTGCTTCTCAAATGGGCAATCAGAGAAATGGCTGATAGGGTGCGTTGTTGACAGAGAAATCCTTGATAAGCACATTGAAGAGGAAAAAATCAGGTCTTGGGATGCAAGAGAAGAGCTTTAGAGCTTGGGTCGTGGACCCAAAGTCGAAGAGCTTCTGAGTGAGTTTTGTGATAATGGGGATGTGGGTTTGGAGGTGGTGGTGAAGGATTTGTGGGTGCAGTTGGGCTAAGTGGGAGAGTGGTGGCTCTGTGGAGGAGTCCGATGGAGAAATCGCCAGTAAGCGGAGTGAAAGCTATGGTCTTTATTAACATCTGTTAATTGGTCGCTCTTTTTCTGGGGTCGTCCTTGAGGAAGGCCAGGGTTTTAGTGAGGTTTTACCGTTAACGTTCATTCTCATTTTGATATAATCACTGTTCATAACTTCGTCAATAATAACACAACAAGCGTCCTTCAGGACAGACAGTACATAGCATGCTTTCACTTGCAGGAAACATTGTTACATTGCAGACATAAACTAATGATGATGTCTGGTAGAAAACATGAAGGCAAAGAAGGTTAGAATATGTAATAAAAAGTTGCAGAAGAGAACACACAGAACTGATATTTTTTATGAAGCTTCTTCTTCCTTGTTCGTTTTCTTCTGCATTTATGCATTTCTGTACATTACACTTTGAATCCTTGCTTCCTTTTCATTTCTTTCATTTGCATTGCATGGTACAAAAATTACAATTTGAAAGGCATAGAGCAAACAGCTCGATGTTACCAAAAAGAAATTTCTCGTGGAAGTTAAAGAAGAAAAGGAATATTAGTTTACATTTACTGGAACAGGTGATTACTACATAGCTCCTGAGTTAGGAAAGTGGTGAGATGTTAGTTTTGTGCGTTGATCACAGCCACGGAGGCGTTTTCGTTGTTAAGATTGGTTGCGTCTCAGATACTTGTTTCATCTGTATTAGATGAGTCCTGATGCTGTGCTCTTCTACCTGCTTAATGTTAAAAGAAATCATGTACAGTACAAAATATGGTTGATTACAGAAGAAAATTCCATACGCCAAATCAGAAAAAAAAATGCATGAGCAAATAGCATCTTAGAAGCGGCCAAAGAGAGAAACCATATGAATCCAGCCAGAAATTACTCTTGAGAAGCATCTAAAGAATACCTAAAAAAAGGCACAATAAATCATCAAAAAGCAAACCCAGGTCTCGATGAAAATGATATATGTATCAACTCTATCTCAAGCCACCATTCTTTGATTCTCTTTTGTTTTCTAATCAAGTTCATGTCTAATCTAGGTCTTATTCTGCAACCATAGATCTTTATCCTCACCTGCATAGCTGCTATGGAGGCCAATAGAGCTTCACATTCATCCAGCTTAGCTTTCACTTCTGCAGCTACGATAGCAAGATCAGAAACCAACCCATTCACCTGTCCCACCTATAACAAGAACACAGGAACCAGACTTGAGTATATCTGTAGGCAGGTAATAACTCTTAGGAGAGCAAAGTCTGAAGTTCAAGCTTGCCAAAACAAGAAAATAGGAAGCAATATAAAACTTGTAAGAGCGAATTGACAATAAAAATGACACAAATTGTTCCTTATTTGGAATGGACTTCAACTATCACTAAAGATAAAAGTAGCAATCCCATATGTCTGCACAAGTGACCTATGTTAATATGTCAGTATCTAAGAGAAAGATGTATCTCACTCTTGATGATAAAGAACATATGGAAGATCCCATTGCCTGCATCACATCCACAGCTGAGCAAATAGCAAACTTAAGAGATTCAATTGCTGCCTGGGAAAGGTAGAAATGCAGCAGTGTCAGTAACATTCTTCCATAAAAGCTAATCGTGTTAAACCATTCAGAGTAAGCATACCTTTGCTCCTCCTGTTACAGGAAGTCGGAGAGTGCTTGACTCCAAATCTTCAACGGCTCCAGATAAAGACTTGTTATGATCTCCTTCAAGCAAAGCCCAGTCATCAAGGTAGGCCATCTGAATGATTACCATAGGAATTAGAGAAGTTAAATGAGATCAACTATACATTTAAAGCCAAAGAAAATTCAAACGATTCTAAACCGGCACCAGCAACTATCAGAAACTATTCTTCATAGTGGCATCAAAAACCAGTAAGTTGATTAGGGCAGAGAATAATGCATTTTCAGACAAGATAAACAAGAGGCATTACTTGATCATTCAAAACAGCATTAAGCTTAAGCTCCAGCTTCAGCTGTTGTAGGTTGATCCTCTTCCTAAGTACTGAATCCCACAATTCCAGAGTGGTGCTCCAAACATTATATAGAGTTCTCTGCACCGCCAAGCAATTACTATAATTTTGAGATGACACAAACATAATGATGCAACACCATAAACAAATATATTCATTTTGTTTATAATCTTGAAGTAAGATCAGGGAATTCAACTACTGAAGTTATCCATCATATTTTGAGGTATGGGCTTCACCATGTTGTTTTCATTTTGTTTCTTCTCTCCCATTTTTTTTGCATACGCAGGACAGACAAGTGACATAGATTTCAGGCCCTGTTTTGACACATCTAAAATAAGATTGCTCTCTCTCCACATTATCCCTACCTCTGCAGTTACTTTCTGAATGTACAGAACATCCCCTGCCTGGGCATTGACAAATCGCCACTGCAAATATCTATTGTGTAGCAGTCTTATCTGATGACCATCTTCGAGGTAGTTAGCTCCTTTCTTCCACTTCTTAAAATCGGCTATAAAACTAAGCACAGAAGTAGAAGTGTGTGATTGGCTAGAGACACTTGATGTCCTTATCCGAGACGGACTGATCCCTCTTGAAGGAGGTGTAGAAGGCCTTGATCTAGCTGGACTGATACCTTTACTAACAGAAGGTCTGCTTGGTGATGCAGGACGTGAACTAGGAGTAGGCAAGGAATGAGATCTGACTGCAGGATTTGCTAGCGTTACTCTATCTGATATACTTGTGGAGACAAGTTTACGACTTTCAGATACTCGCAGTAATGACTCATCCACAGAGCCTGCCATGGACCCTATCCTGCCTATTTCTTCCATAGATGTGAACCTCACAGCATCACTGACTGATTTTTGCAAGGGTCTCATGACACCATCTGTTATAGACATTTGCCTGAGAGAAGATAATCCGCTTCCAATAGGTGTTGATAGAGTTCTCACATTATTATCAGTAAGATCCAGACTTTTATTCAACAAATTAGAAGATACCTTCCCACCTACCCTACGAGGCCAATGATGCTGATCGATCAATCTAGTATGCAAACCATCCCCCGGTTTAGCATTCTCTGATTGATCCTGCGTATTCTTTCCTTTGAGAGGACTCCTTTTTCTCTCTGGTGTAGGCTTCCGTGATCCAGTAGGCGTTTCAACCTGCCTATGAACCACATTTGAGGAGGGTCTCAATGTACGATCGGAAGAGATCGTACTAACCGGTTTTTCCTTCTTACTGACAGGTATAGAGATGGTGTCAGACTGAAAAGAGACGCTAAGGCTTCTCATTGTTGAAGGCCATAAACTCTCTGGTAAACGGCCACCAGTACTTAACCTTCTAGGTGCCAGCTGTGCATCAACAGATGAATCTTGAACAGGCGTGGAGGGACTTTTCGGTGAAGGTGGGGTTGCCGGCCGCCTCCTTTCAGCAGACACTGCTCTCTTGGTAACCACCTGAGAAGTTGTCTGCAATGTTCTTGTGAGGGTTGATGACGAGCAACGCCTGGAAGTAGGTGTTGATGGAGTGGGCGATTTGTATCGAGAACTAACCTCCCTCGTACGGGGGCGCCGCGCGGTGGCCGTTGCATTTGTGTTCCTTTCAGCTGAAACCAGTGGATGTCTTGGTGTACCAGCCGCCTTCCGCTGCTCTAACTCATATGCATCCATCGAACACCGTCCGAATTAGACCACATTGATGAATCCTTTCACATAATTCAACCACATTTAACAGCTATGGTTTTCATGCAGGCCACTTAGAGGGAATCAAACCAACAGCTCAAAAAGAAGATCCTTTTCCCTGAAATAAATCTGCCACCAATGTACAGAACAAGAAAAGGTAAAGATACTACAGCAAGGCAAACAAAAGCAAAGGATAAACTTGAAAAAGTAAACCCAGAAAAAAAAAAAAGATTACATCTTTACAGAGACCAGGATCTGATTCAATATGAATTTGAGAAATGAAACCTATTGATCCAACTGGGCATCTGTAATTCATCAAGAAAAATCAAAATCCAAGCAGATCAGGCCATGAGCAAGAGGTTAGGCAGTGATGATCGAACAACAAGGTCAAAGAGAAATCCGGAGGGAGGGTGGTGCCGCAATGTGCATTAACGGTCATCACCGGAGAATCAGAATTTAATTTTCTGGGTTACCTGTTAAATACATGCTTAGGACCCACGAAGAAAATGTGGAGACGAGAGAGTAGACTACAATGAGAGAGAGAGAGAGAGAGAGGTAGGCGTAGGATAAGAAACAGACAGGAAAAAAGGGTGTGCGCAGGATAAGTAGGATCCCCTTTTTTTTCCTCTTCCTCTGTAATTTCCCTTTTGTCCCTCTCACGAGAGTGCCATGCCCATGGTTCACTCAACCAGCGCACAGTAGCCCCCACACTCTTCCCTCTCGTCTTCTCTTCTCTGCTCTTTCACAGGACAAACAATTCACTGAAACTGATGTCACTCAAAGCTTACCTGTTCTCTGTAACTGTTACTTTCATGGTAATAATGTTGGAGAGCTTGTTTCTTTATCCTAAATATTTACTAAGCTAGTCAGGAGAATTAGGAGAAGAAAACAATCTAATCAAAGGTAGTTTATCAGTAAGATTTGTTCTGCCTTTCTTCCTCCACATTTGATAATAATAACTCAGCATCTGTCCAGAAACAAAGTTCAGAAATTCACCTTGGAAACCATTTTTCATGTACTTGGAAACCATTTTTGTTTCCTCAGTATTGCAGTTGAATATGATTATAATTTTGAGAATAATGTGATTCATAACAAGAAGATTGAAGCTGCAGGTGCTCATGTTCTTTTGGGTTATGGTTAGAGACATGGAGCACCACGTGCAAGAAACATCATTGTCCATCCATCCAATGAACTAAAAAAGTTTATATCATGTACAGGGCCTGGTATAAACATGCAGTTTAGGGTTTGACCTCCAGGGAAAAATTTTATTATCCATGAATTAGGAATCAAAATTCGGTAAAAACTAACAACACTACAACTAAAACTAATATTAAAATTCGAAATCCAGATGGGGTTCTTTGTTGAAGAATCCGCTTACGTGAAAGATGCTTTAATTTTTGACAGGTTCGTGTCTCTGCTACTACAGGTACACACACACACTGTCCATTACTGTTCATCTAATCTCTCTGCAAGTCTCAGAAATGGCAGAAACATGTCGTTATAAAAAGAAAATTATTTCCCAGAAAAAAAATATAACCGACAAAAAGAGAAATCTTGGAGTCTGCGAAACTCCGAATATCATGGAGAAAAGAAAAGAAAAAAAGAAGAGGAAACGTCAAAAAGATTTAAGGGTTACGGGAATTCTCTGACCTTGAAAATTAAATCACGTTAAGAAAAGAAAGATGTCGCCGGGATATAAAAACCGTAACGGCGGAGGAAGCGGAGGAGGGAAGAAGTTTCCGGGGAAGGAATAAACGGAGTGACGATGAGATTTTCAGAGAGAGGGAGAGAGAGATTGACGGTTTTAAGCAGTTGAGAGGGACGTTTTTTTCGCGCCCACCTACTTTGTATATAGCATGGACACGTTTTTCTTTTTTATTTTCTTTAAAATTTGAGGTGAAAATTAGTGTTTATAAATTAGGTCAAGATAGGCTAGATAATTCTTCACAAAATTTCTTTCTTCCCATTGAAATGTTTATTTTTACCAAAATTTATACAATTTCAAATGTATATCTTTTTTTTTTTTCTGTTAGGTTGCAACAAATCTCTATCAGGCGGTTTTTATTTTATTTGTTTATAACTACTAAAATCATAATCATTATTTTTAAATGAATATTGAATAAAAAATCAATACATATAATACTCTGTAAAATATATTTTAACAAATTATTTAATTTAATGATTCTATAAATTATATATTTGTGATAAATTATTTTTAAAAGAATAATTAATAATTAAAAGGTTAATTATTAAAAAAACCCACAAACTTTCGTCAGTTTTTAACTTATAGCCCGAACTTTAAAAAGTAGTAATAAAATGCCCAAACATTCAATTTTTTCAATTCCAGCCAAAACTTCAAAAGGTAGTAATAAAATGCTCAAATTTTCAATTTTTTCAATTCTAGTCCGACGTTAGTATTTCCGTCAAGTTTGCTGACGTGGCTTACTGCTTGTTTCAAAAATCTTAATTATTAATACATGTCAGCTAATATTAACACAACAAATAAAAATTAATGAAACGACGTCGTTTAATCATATAATTAAAACGACACTGTTGTTTAAAAATGACCTAAATTAGATTACGCAACTTTAACAACCTTGCAAGTTGATTTCAGTTTTTTCCTTCGTTTTCAGTTTGTTCTCTCGACACTCTCACCCTTTGATTTTTAGATTACGCAACCCCAACGCTCTCACATTAAGAGCATCAGAAGAACGAACTAAACACTAAGAGCTTACTAATACAGTACATTGTAATGCAATAGTAATTTGAGGTGTCAGAAGAATAAACAGAAAATAAATGGTTAAAAGCATCAGTAGAACAACAGATAATGTCGGGCTATAATTGAAGAAAATTGAAAGTTTAAATATTTTATTGTCACTTTTTGAAGTTTAGACTAAAATTAAAAAAATTGAAAGTTTGAGTATTTTATTGCTACTTTTTAAAGTTTAGGTTATAATTAAAAAATTGACTAAAGTTTAGACTTTTTTTAATTAACCCATAATTAAATGATAAGATCACTTATTTTATTATTATAAAATAACTATTAAAGTGAAGTGAATTTTTCACTTTTTTTTAGCATTTATACCTTTGAACTAATAAATGTTAATTCTACAATCAAGTACGTTACATATCATACCATGAGACCCACGTCATTAAAAGAAAGTTCATAGTTAAAGCTACATTTAAACCAATTATAATAAGCTGGAATTTCATAAATATCATCACCTACCAACACCACTTTTGAAAATAACTTCTCTGCAAGTTAAAAGTAACGTTGTATACTACTGAATCTTTTCAAATTTTATATTTTAGCGAGATTTTTATTGAAATGTTGGTGTATGTACCAACTCCGATATCATTTACTATCATTACATCTACTTATAATGACTAGCAAATGTAATTATTACTTTAAATTTTCATTTATGGCAATGTAGAGTTTGGACTTAATAATTAAATTTTCACCCCCCCCCCCCTCCTTTAATCCTTTTTACATGTCAATAACCTAACAAACCACATACATTGACAATAATTAAAAAAACTTATTATAAGTTTAAAAGGACAAAAGGATAATTACACATCATTCTTGAAAAGTATGAATAATAATCTATCGTTTGATTTTAACTAAATAAGTTTATTGAGTAATTCATTAAAAATCAATGTTTTAAAAAACGAACCGAAAGTTAAACAAGTAAAATAAGAAATTTAAGTTTTAAAAGGTTCAACCGACATTAGTCCATTATAAAACTGGTTAAAGATTGAATAAAATTGAAAATTCTAAAACGAAACTGTCTTTATGTATCGAAAAATTTTAAGTTTAATTAAAAAAGAAATACTTAAATTAAAACTAATTGTTTTATTTTAATTTACAAAAATTGATTAGCTTAAAAAATTAACCGATTAATTGATAAATTAATCGATTTTTAATTACAAGAGTTATTGAAGTAAATTGAATCAAAAAATTAAAAATCAAACAAAAAAGCTGGCTTGTTCAAAAATTTTATAGTTAAATTGGTTGAACCAGTTTAACTTTTCCATTGCTCAAAATACATAATTTATAGATATTGAGTACATTTCACAATTTTTTAGTACATATATAGTTGTGAAATTTATTGTTATAAAAAAGTAAATAATAATAATAATAATAAAGGATAAAGACGTCTTTGTTAGGGATTCAAACTTGTTGATTGTTTAAATTATGATAGATTATTTATAAAGTCATGGAACAAATTTGAAGGCAAGTACCTATCACACATTTGAGACAAAAGACAAGTTAAGTTACTGAGTGTCCCAATCTTTGTCTAGTCTTTGATGTCTTCAAACCATATAGGCTCCCTAAAATATGGGAGATATATGCCACTAGATGTCAAACCCTAGAAGTACAGGAAATAATAAAAATTTTTTAAAAATGGATGTAAAGATCAAAAGGAGAACAGGTGAATCACTAGAGAGAAAGAAAACAAGATAGATGATTCAAGTAAGAAAATGCTTGTTTGGTAAGTGGGAAAGTGAGAAAAAATGTCAAAAGTGAAGATGCATTTTGCACATTTTATGTCAATACCATATGATAGAACTTAGAACAAAAAGTACAAATAAAGCCAACATTTAAGTCACCAAGTAAACCATTAAAAGGAATGCCAATAAAAAATTATGCATATGGTCCATAGCATACCTATAATTAAAGATTACTTGTTCAAAGTTAAAAAATATGTTTTTCAAATTATTTTAATAGATCGGGGTAGAAATTTATGAGAATTAAAAAAATTGCTTGTCAAATTTTATTAACTTATACATTATTTCTCAACTAGTTAAAAATAAAATTAGAAGTATGTACGAAAATTCGTTCCAATTAAGAAAATATTAGTTATTTATTTTAGGGTAAAAGATATACACTTCCATAGAGTTTAAAAAAATTAAAAAAAACTTTTTGATATTTAAAATTCTCCAAAAATTTCTTATAGTTTTCAAATTTTTTAGAAAAATCTCATCTCTTAGATTTAAGTACAAAAATAACAACCTAGTATGAACATGTAACATGAATTAATCAAATATTACTAGCATGGTGATCCAATTCAGCTTTAAACTCAATTAAACGAAGTACATTCAACTTAAATTAATAATTTAATAATAAATTATTAGTTTGTATTGTATTTAATTAGTTTTGTTTGAGATTAAAAGAAGAATTGAGTAGTTACTTAAATATCATTTAATTAGTTTATATATGATATTCTTACTAAATATATTTCATCGTTATTTTATATTAAAAATGTAAAAGATTTTTTTGAAAAACTAAAAATTGGAAAGAGTTTTTTCAAAAAATTCAAAGACTAAGAAATTTTCTAAAATTTTCCAACCTATAGGAAAATTTTATGTTTTTTACAACAACAACAATGCTCATTAAAAATCTCGCTGAAAATTGATGTATGAGAGGTTTAGTAATACGCAGCCTTATTTCTACCAGTAAAGAGACTTCCGAAAATTTTACTATTGCCTTAAATTTTTTTAAGCTATAGGAAAATTTCATGTCTTTTATTACAACAACAACACTCAATAGAAATCTCGTGGAGAGGGAGGGTTCAGTAGTACAAAACCTTACTCCTAACTAATAGAGAGATTATTTTCAAATGACAAAAATTTAATGTCTTTTACTTTTTATTTTATTAATTAACAATGCAATCTTTTTGTAAGTTTTTTATATATATAGTATTTTAATTTCCCCTTTTTAGGGTTTAATTTGAATTAAAAAATCTTCGATTTTCTTCTTTACGAGTATTGAATTCAAATTTTAAAATAAATCTTTTTGATTTTTGGTGTCAAAAAATGAGCTTAAGAAGAAAGAACTCATCCTTTATTATTTTTATTAATGAAGAGAGAGAGAGGAGTTGGTTCAAATAAAGACAAAATTGAAATGACTCGTACATGTTGGCTGCTTGCTTATGGTTAAAAATGGGCTTAAGAAAACGACTTCTGGTTCTGTATAAAACGGCGGAGTCTCCCAAGTTGTCGTAATTTGGAACCGCTTCTTCCAAAAGTTGCGTTCTTCAACAACTCTTCTCTTTTCTTTTTCTCCCTTTGGCTTCGGAAAGAGACAACCTAGGGACGGGATGTCCAAGACGTGTTCCTACATCCTTTTGCTTTCTAGGTATCCATTGCATACGTTAGGTTGTACCATATAAATTGCAATATTTTAAAAATTAGACGCAAAATAAAGCTAATAAATGAAAATTTTAAATTTTTAAAAATTTAATTGGTATTAGAATATAATAAATCGGTTAATATTTAATAAAATTAAAATTTTTGAAATATAATTAAAGAAAATTATCTTTATTTATTAAAAAATTTAAGTTTAATTAAAAAAGAATAAAGAATAAAAATTTATTTATTTATTTTATTTATAAAATTAATTAATTTACAAAATCAAACAATAAGGTTATTGAAGTGAATCGTACTAAAAAAATGAAAAATCCAACTAGATAGTTATTTAGTTTAATGATTTTATTATTGAACTAATTGAATCGGTTGGATTTTTCAATCATTGCTTAAATTTGTAATTTTTATCTTAATATTTTATAGAATTACTTATTTTAAATAACTGATATAAAAGGAAAATAAATTATAATCTTGCTTAAGTGGTTAAGAATAAAGGTTAACTACATTAGACTTATTTGTAATTTGATATTTCTTTGATTAATTATTATATTTAAAAATATCATTTATCCTCTTATTATATTATTTAGTTATCAAATAATTTCTTCATCATATTCCATTAATTTTATATTCATTCGTAATTTCAAAATAGCATCTTCTTTTGGATAATGCTATTTAAAAACAAAATTTAAAATGAGAATAAAAAGATCGAAAGTCACAAGAAAAATTTAATATAATTAACTTTAAAACCAAATCATAGCATATAAATAAATAAATACATATCACTAATTTTAAGATTCTAAGGTAATTGAGTAGAGGCAGCTAGTTGAAGAGACAAAGATATTAACTACTTGATGTGTTAGGTTAAGTGTTATGATTAGTTTGGCGAGGATAGTGATGTAGAAGTTGGTATATAATGGCAAGTAGGGTAGGTTTGGTTTGGTTTGGTTTGGTTAAGGAATATACATGATGGCTTCAGCTTTCAGCCGAAAGCCAAAAAGGCTAGATTCTTCTGCAAGTGTTTTTTAAGGCATCCTTTCTTTCCTTGGGATCTCATTGATTAGATTGGATGTTAATTAATAGAATGAAATGAAATGGAATATATCGAACAGTTTATAATGAAATGAAATATAATATAGTTAAAAATTATTTAGAAGGGATAGAAGAATTGATAATATAATGTAGTAGAATGTTGTTTAGAAGATGAATGAAATGAAATATAATATGTAATAAATGACTATTATACTTTTGATATTAAAATGATTATTATAGGAGATTTAATGATATGATTTTAAAACAGAAGTTATGTCCACTAAAAAAGTTACGGTTCAAGTCACAACCGTGATAAATAATTTTTATATATTTTATATTTTAAAATAATAAAACTTTTAATAAAGCTTTTATTATTTTATTATTAATTATATAAAATATTATTATTAATTATTTAATAAATTTTATTTTATT
>JANITX010000211.1:2247009-2279839 GCA_027564395.1 Erythroxylum ulei
CATAATCAGGCCATAACTCCTTATATTTGTATAAATACTCCTTAATTCTAAATTACGTGGGCATTATACTTATTTGGATTATCACTGTGCATTTGTGCAGTGTCTATCTACTAGTTGGTATTATACCACTAAGGTTTAAGGAGAACATAACACTTGGCAGAAACCCACAAGGCGAATTGTTTGATAAAAGGGATAATTATCTTGGTCTTGTACAAGAATAATAAGAAAAGCCAATGTTAAAAATTGGACTGAAATTAAATTCATAAGATAAAAGTTTTAAAGTTAAAAAAGTTTAACTAATATTAGAATATCATAAAACTGATTAAATATTAAATAAAATTAAATAATTTGAAATATGATTGAAAGAGATCGTCCGTCCTTGTTCATCGAATAAATTGAAGTTTAATTACAAAATTTTGTTAAATAAGATTAATTAATTAATTTTAGTTTATAAGAATTTTTTAATTTATGAAAATTGTTCAGTTAATTAATAAACTAATCAATTTTTAACAACAAAGTTATTAAAATAAATCGAACCGAAAAATTGAATGATTCAAAATTTTTACTATTAAACCGGTAAAACATTTTACTCATCGAGAAATAAAATATTTTAACGAAGTGTTTTATTTTCCTTTTTTTATCAATAAAAAATATAGATTATTTTACAAAATGAGTTAAGATGCCTTTTTTTTTTCAACGCACAAAAGAGAGTTAAAAAGGATATAGTATTATTTATTTATAAAAATTCCACTCAACATTAGGAATGTCAATATATAAAATTTCTTAAAATTTAAATCTATGCTTCCAAGAAATTAATCCTTAATAAAATAGGTCGAAAAATGCAATATTAACCTTCAAAAGGTGTCTTTAACTAGGTTAGTTAATTTTATAAAAAGTAGAAAATGATATTAAAATTGCTTTGATTCAACTTAAATATTTTAATTTGAAATTGATATAAAAAAGCTATCATAAATTAATTTTAAAAATAAAAAATAATATAATTTTAAATTATGTTCAAATAAATTAAACTTGTTAATTTCGAATTAATTTATTATTTTTTATAATTCACAAAACTTGTTTTATATAGAATATACTAAAACCCTATTGGGTTCTATGAAGGCAGGCTCAAGCACAATGACCCAAAAAGTAGTTTATTTTGGGCTCCTTTCAATGCAGGCTTGGTTAACATTTTAAGACACAATCATACATTTGTTTCTGAAACTATCCAAAGATCCGATTTTTAGTACTAAAATATCTTTACTCTTTATTTCTATTAAAAAATTAAGATCCCTGTTTTTTTTTTACTTAATTTATTTTTTTTTAATTTACAAGTATTTAATATTTTAACATTTTTAATTCAATACTAAATATTTAAAAATGTTAAATTTATTAACTATTTTAAAATTTTTATTAAATTAAAATACTAATTTTATTGATATAATTAATAAATAGATATTTATATAATATTTAATAAATTTGTTATATTAGTAAAAATAAAATTTTAATTATACATATGAATTTTTAAAATTAATTATTAAATTAAAAATTAAAGTTCTTATAAATAATTTCAATGTTCTTTCAAAATATTATATTAAAAAAGAAAATAAAATATCATGGCCACCAAGAGGGGTTTTAGAGAGGTTTCTTTGTCTTCTTCAGATAAATAATCTACACTATTTTTCTCTTCCCAACTCCATCGTCACTGCTCATTCCTACACCTTCAAAGCCAGTGTTTGTGCCCTCCATAGGTCTCTCTATCCATGGGCTACACAGCTCAAATTCAACACCCAACATGTTCTGTGAACCCACCAAAAATCTCTACCATCTCTGTTAAACCAGCTTGCAAGAACCTCCATTTCCTCTCGAACCCCACCTCTCATTGTCTGTCCAATCCTTCACTATCTTCTTCTTCTTTCCCTCTCTGCCCCAGACTCCCTCCAATTTCTCTTCCTCTACACCCTTTACATGATGCTACTCATGACCATGTACTTGAAGACCTGGAGAGCTCTTTGGAAAACCAGCGAAAGCTTGAATCTTTGATGAAATTTGATGTGCCCACTTTCGGAAATCGACAATCTTTGCGTCAGGAGATGTCCGAGCATATTTTTATTCAGGACCCACCTTGGATTTCGGCTCTTTTCTGGAAAGGTATGTACAAAATCGCCAACCGTGAATTGAGGCTACAGTTCAAGGATATTGAAAAGGCCAAGTATAATTTGTTGAGGAGAAGGCAGATTAGGGAAGAGACTGAGGCTTGGGAGAGAATGGTGGAGGAGTACAGAGGGATGGTGAAGCAAATGTGTCAAAAAAAGCTGGCGCCAAATTTGCCATATGTGAAAGGATTGTTTTTGGGGTGGTTTGAGCCCTTGAAAGAGGCCATAGAGAAGGAGCAGAATTTGCAGCGTTCAAAGAAGCAGAAAGCAGCATTTGCCCCTCATATTGATTTGTTACCGGCAGATAAGATGGCAGTGATTGTTATGCATAAGATGATGGCCTTAGTGATGGTAGGCCACGACGATGGCTGCATTCAGGTTGTTCAGGCTGCAGTTCAAATTGGCATGGCTATAGAGCATGAAGTATGTTATTGTTTTCCTTCTTAAATTGAAGTGTTACTGATGAGAATTGGAATTTTAATAAATTTTCCTAGAACAATGGCAATAAGTTACGTCCTTCCTTCTCAAGCAGTGGCCTTTTCTTTTGGCAATCTTGAGCTTAGATTAAAATAGCAATCTTACTAATCGTAATCCTGTTACTTTGTGATGGTTGTTGTAGTGTTACTGGGACGTGAGACTTCATTTAGTTTTCTCTTATGTCTACTTGTGATTTGTGTGACCAAGTTGGATATTTGCTTTTATTTCTTTGCTTCTCAGGTTCGGATTCACAATTTCTTGGAGAAAACCAAGAATCTCCGGGCAAAAAACGGAAGGACGGAGACTGAAGACAGTCTGGATAAGAAGGAAATGCTTAGGAAACGTGTGAACAGCCTGATTAAAAGGAAACGACTTTTTGAGGTGCACAATCTGGTGAAAAGCGAAGAAGTTAAGCCTTGGGGTCGAGATACACAAGCCAAGGTCTTTTCCTTAACTATTTCGACTTCTAATGACAAAGAAACATGCTTCCTTCTTCTTCATTATGTCCAGATTGTGGATTTGTTATATACGTTTTCATCAGTTTGTTTCTTGATCTCCTTTTCTAATGCAAATATAAATGCACAGCTTGGAAGTCGACTGCTTGAACTGTTAACTGAAACAGCTTTTGTACAACCTCCGGTGGACCAATTAGGAGATGTCCCACCAGACATTCGACCTGCGTTTACGCATAAGGTTAAAATTCTGAAAAGGAACCCAGGGTGAGCATTTAGGTTATACTTCCTTTTAAGGGGACCTGTAAATTATTGTCTTGCTCATTTTTAAACTTCATAAGCTTCATCTTGGGGTGTGGAAGATATAAGAAAGCTATGTGCCCATGTTTGGGATCGAGTCCAAGGATGATTCTCAAGACAGTTAATCTCTTTCCCCTTATTTACGTTGGTTCCCTTCCTTGCAAAACCTATTTTTGGTGATGAAAAACTGGCAGCACTTGTCAAAGACAAGGTCTGCCGAGATTGGGCTAAATTACTCTACTCCTAATTAGCCAATTTTTATGATAACTAGGCAAAGAAATACAAAAGTTCCACCTAAACTAGGACTACTAGAAAGACTCCTATTCAAGCTGTTTTTATTAACATAACTACAACAGAAACTAGTGCAGAAATAATAGGGAAATAATAGACTTACTACTAAAAATAAAATACTCCTCTAATAGAATCCTAATAAAACACTCATACTCCTCTAATAGACTCCTAATAAAACACTCATCCATATCAGGGAATCACAAAAGCATGTGGCTAGTTTCTAATTCTTGGCCCATTCCATTTTATTCTGCTTGAAATTGCTACTTCTAATAGAAAGCCAGCTAGCTTTCGTCCATTTCCCTGTGATATGTCTCATTGGCTGCCTGTTGTCTACATTGATTATTGGTGCAGTTTCGATGATGAATCTAATTTTCTGGTTGTTGTAGGCAGAATCTTGTCAAGAAGTACGGGGTTATAGAATGCGATCCCCTTCTCCTCGTGGGGCTTGATGGATCTGTGAGTTGAAACACAACTGTTGTTTTGATTTACAATCATGATGATCTTGTGCTGCTAGGCTTATATTATTGTATGTTCTGATGCAGGCCAAGCATATGCTAATTCCTTATTTCCCAATGCTGATACCTCCTAAAAAATGGAAAGGGTATGTGTTGATGAGAGGACAGATGATACAAAAGTTTAGGTTCATTCTGTTAGTTTCCTTTTTCCCACATCTTTGGGATGCTTTAGACATCAAAATGCTTTGGTCGTCAAAAAAGGGCAACATTTTTTCTGTGCTTGTGAAGTGGATCAGTTATGGTCTCTACTAAGTTGATTGTTACTTTAAACTATTTATGTTTCTCTACTCAATATTTTGTTTGTATGAGCTTGTTTAGAGAAGAAAAGCATAATGTTGATTGTAATGTGCCCCATATTTGCTTTGGGCTTTCAATTCAATTCTTGCAGGTACAACAAAGGGGGGCACTTATTCCTGCCATCATATGTCATGCGCACCCATGGATCCAGACAACAACAAGATGCACTTAAGAGTGTTCCTGGAAAAGACATGCAAAAGGTTTTTGAGGTGAGATTTACATATGCATTCTTTTCTTGTAGTTGGTGGCCATGACTAAAAATTGCCTTCCAGCCCTAAACTTTGGTGATACTGAACCTAAGATCTGAATTTTTAAGAACACTTCAAACATTCTTTGAAAGAGTATATTGGAATAGAATTAACCAAAAAAAAAAAAAAGAATCTCCTTTCATTATACTTGTGTCAAACTTGATCATTGAACTATGTCTAGACAGCTCATGCTATTGGGTTTCAGTTAGTTATTGATCAAATTAACTTTTCAGGACCTGATTCTCATCATTAAAGTTGGTGATGTATAAGTATCTAGAAATCTTCTGTCTGTCTGTGTCTGTATATGTATGTACTTTGGAGGTTTGATGCTTCAAAAGTTTTTAACCCTTCTATTTCCAAAGTTAGTATCCTGTGTTGAGATGTTTTTGTAATCTTTTAGCACAAGCATATACATCTTCATGTTATCCTCTTTCCAATGGTTATTTTTTTAAATTAAGATACAAAATATGGACTTATTCAGCTTTTTTGGCATATGTTCTCTTCTTAGGGCTTTTTTGATCCATTTCTCTTGCCATAGTCTAGGTACTATTTCCTTTTTGGTTGTGACAATTGCATCCTATTCTTTTTACTGCATGCATAATGATGTTGGGAATGACTCATGTGAACGTAAGTTGGAATGTGAACAGGCCCTGGATACACTTGGTAATACCAAATGGAGAGTAAACAGAAAGTTGCTTGATGTTGTGGAAAGCATATGGGAAAGTGGAGGCAGCATTGCAGGCCTTGTCATTCGCGAGGATGTAAGGATAGCTTGAACTTTCTAGAAAGTTGGAATGTTTCTATTTCTGTTACTGTTATATCAGTAACAGGAATTTGCAATGTAAAAAGTTTAAGATCCATGTTTTTCTGACTTTTTAATATTTTGACACTCTTTTCTTTTCCGTGGAAGCTATAAAATGAGCTACATTTCTGAAACTTTTCTTCATTGGATTTCAGATTCCTATTCCTGACAAACCAGATTCAGATGATTTAGCAATAATTCAAGAGTGGAAATGGAGTGCAAAGAAGGCAAAGAAAATAAATCGAGAGAGACATTCTCAACGATGCGACACTGAACTTAAGCTTTCGGTAAGATCTTCTTTATGTTCTTCTAAGGGATAAAAGATCTCCTAGTAAATTTTGATGCTTAGTTTTATTTGATTGTTCCCCTAGGAAAAAAGTGAAATGATGGGGACTCTATTTGCTTAACTAATCATGTTATTGTCTTTTTAATATTTTCATGATCTATCAAAATGAAGTTTACTTGAAAATTGGACTCTATTTTCAATATTTTCAACTTGAAGTTTACTTGATAACACGTAACATTTTTGACATATATCATATTCACTGAGTATGAAAAACTTGATGTTTCACGAGATTCATAGATTCTGGGAACAAAATCTCTGAAACAGGTGGCTCGAAAGCTGAAAGATGAAGACGGTTTCTATTACCCTCACAATCTTGATTTTCGAGGGCGTGCATATCCTATGCATCCACATCTGACTCATTTGAGTTCTGATCTTTGTCGAGGAATTCTTGAATTTGCCGAAGGGCGACCGTTAGGGAAATCTGGGTTACATTGGTTGAAGATACATTTAGCAAACTTGTACTCTGGCGGGGTTGAAAAACTGTCTCATGATGGCCGCCTAGCATTTGTGGAAAGCCATCTCAATGAAATATTTGATTCAGCAGAAAACCCTGTCAATGGAAACCGCTGGTGGTTAACAGCTGAAGACCCTTTCCAGTGCTTAGCTGCTTGCATTAATTTGTCAGAAGCCTTAAAGTGCTCATCACCACATTCTGTCATATCTTACTTGCCAATCCATCAGGTAAATATGCATTACAAGCCATGTAAAATCCCTGTATAATTCAGCCCTTTGCTATAGTAAGTACAGTATTACATATTCTAACAACGGATTGATCATTGCTATAAGGGCTCTTTTCTCCTTGTTAGTGCACTGGGAAGTTCATTAATCAGATTTGTTAAGATGCATCATGAATTATGATAGAACTCTAGTCTTTGAATACTAGAGGTACGTTGTATTATTGAATTATAGCAATACTATAGACCATTACAATGGTGATATTTAGTATTTCCCTACCCAGAGCTAAATGCTCCTCAGAAGGTTTAACTGTCCTTCTGTCACAAATTCTTCTCTTTCTTCCTCCCTCCGCTCTCTCCCCTCCTCTCTCAGCCTAAAACCCCCAAGCTAGGATCCATTCTGTTACGCCTAACCACTTGCCACAGCAGCTACTAACTAACTCTCCCCTGGCCCACTGTTCTTTCTCCTAGAGTATACTTTCCATATCAACGGTTTATTCCCTTTTTTGTTATCCTCCCCATTGTCTGAATTACCCCCTTCCATGTTGGTCCTAACAAATTACTTGAGAACATTTCTGCATCTTGTCATATGTCTATGCTAACTAATTATGCCTGGACGTATTTTATATCTTATTTCTATCTCCCCTCTCTTTGCCTTTTGAAGCATCTTCGCTTTTCCCTCCTTGCTCTCATGATATAATGCTAGAGCTAAGTCATTTTCTTTCTTGTTTATGGTGAAAAAGGATGGCTCATGCAATGGCCTACAGCATTATGCAGCCCTGGGAAGAGATGGGGTAGGATTTCTGTCTGACATTGTATAACTAATTTTTGAACTGGTAATCTTTGTTTTACATTTTGTCCTGGTGATTGTATTTTCAGCTTGAAGCAGAGGCAGTTAACTTAGTGGCCAGAGAGAAACCTGCTGACGTTTATACTGAAATTTCTGTGAGGTGCTTTATTTTCTCACAACTTGATTCCCATTATCTCTTTCACAGGCTGCTGCCCTTGCACATTTGCAACCTTATGTGCATGTTTGTATTCAACATGTGAATGTACTCATTTTAGCAGTTACATGAAAATGAGACTAAAAGCACCTTTTCTGACAGAGTTCATGAAATCATGAAAAGGGACAGCAATAGGGATCCTGCCATATATCCATCTGCTACATTGGCTAAGCTCCTAATTAATCAGGTGACTCCTGGTCTTGCTCTTTTCAAAATTAAAATTGAAATTCCTTCCTGTTTGAACCGGCTAAGTCTGTTACATTGGAAACTGCAGGTGGATCGTAAATTGGTTAAGCAGACAGTGATGACTTCAGTTTATGGTGTCACTTATGTTGGGGCACGTGAACAGATAAAAAGAAGATTAGAAGAGAAGGGTCATATTACAGATGACAGACTGCTATTCAGTGCTGCTTGTTATGCTGCAAAAGTAAGTATCAAAATCACTGTCAGCATTAGTTTCCTGGCAATACCAGATCAAACTGATATGTAGGTTATTGCCGGAAAGCAAAATACTGTTGATGCCACTGGAGGTCATCAGAAAAAAAAGTTTACGTTTTGGACTTTATTAGAGAAGCTTATTTGAGTATTTAGGATGCTATTGAAGTTCCACCAATTTTTTCTGTCCCAAGCATTATATCATGTTATTCTCCTGACAAGACTCTGCAATCCTACTTGCCAATCAGTACTAAGTTATGACTATTTTTCCCATAGGTGACACTGACTGCTTTGGGAGAATTGTTCCATGCTGCCCGTGATATAATGAGTTGGCTTGGTGACTGTGCAAAGGTAGTCCTTTGTGGTATTTAATCCAACCACGTAGATTGCCTTTAGTGCATATCATATGTTCTGTAAGAATTTTTGTATGTGAAATTTGCAGATAATTGCATCAGAAGATCAACCAGTAAGATGGACTACTCCTCTAGGGCTTCCTGTTGTGCAGCCCTACTACAAGAGTGAAAGACATCTTGTGAGTATTACGTTTTAGAAGCACATTTCTAGATATTAATATACTATTCATTACAAAAAGACCATGCATTAACAAGGTCTGACCGTAATTATGGTAGTGATTCTCTTACTGGATACAATTTATGCTAGGGAATGCCATCTTGTTGCATGGTCCATTGCCTGTATGGAAATTGAAATTGGTAAATTTAGAACTCCAAAGACCATGGCAAATGAAGTAAATTAGCAAAAACTTTGATGTTTTGCCATATGATCCCATTCAATCTGAGAAAGAAAGATTTAGGTAGAACAGTCTTTGAGTTCCCAGTCTGCTTCATCAATTGTCAAGTCACGTCTTAGTAACTAATAATGGTATTGCAGATTCGAACTTCACTTCAGGTTTTGGCTCTGCAGCGGGAGGGTAGCTCAGTAAGCCATTACTTTGTCTTAAGTTTACATCCTTTCACTTTTCTAATAGTCATTTCACATGGATCAAATTTATTTTAATGGCCATATCAGGTAGAGGTTAGAAAACAAAGAACTGCATTCCCCCCAAACTTTGTGCATTCGCTTGATGGTACACACATGATGATGACTGCTGTTGCATGCAGACATGCTGACTTACGTTTTGCAGGTATGCCTTGCAGTACCAAAGAACATAAATGAACAACCTTGTGGCCATTCCAATCAAGAAGGAATTTACATAATTTGCTTATCATAACCTTACTGACTCTTGCTCCATGTGTCTAGTTTTCGAGAAACTTAAGAGATGGAGAATCTGAATGTTTCTTTTTGTTGCTGAGGCCTTGCTTCTCACCTAATTTCTTTGACAGGTGTGCACGACTCTTTTTGGACCCATGCATGTGATGTGGATTTGATGAATAAGATACTTCGAGAAAAATTTGTGGAGCTTTACAGCTTGCCAGTTCTTGAAAATGTGAGTTTACTATGATTTAGTTTCTCTATGTGAGAAAACCATTGATTTGTTTTCTTAAAGGTACCCTGAGGATGATCCCTGTTTTGGCTTTTAGGATCACCGGATGCAAGAGTAAATTAAAAAACTTTCGTTTTAATGTTAAAAGATGTGCACTTGCTTATGAATTCACCTATACCCTTTCTTGTTTTCTGCTGCTTCTTAAATTTTCTGCTAACCATGTTTATAATTCTAATTGTTCACAGTTGCTTGAAGATTTTCAGACATCTTATCCAACATTAACATTTCCACCTCTGCCAAAAAGGGGCAACTTTGACTTGCAAGAAGTTCTCAAATCACCCTACTTTTTCAACTGATTCTTCTCTGATCAGTAACATTACCTGCTACAATCAGCAACATTAGTGCCTTTGGCCCCAAATTTTGAAGGAATACCGATGTGAAAACGGTCGGAAAGCTGAAGCGGAAGCCTACAAAATGGATCCTACGAATCAAGAAAGTCTGGTGGACTAATGCCTATGGCTTTTCTGCATGCCAAAAGTTTCAAGAAAAATTCTTGAAAATTCGACTTGTCGGTAACCACTGTCGACTCTGGGAAAAGGTGTTTATTGCTTGGAAGTTTCGAGTATAAGAAGGTGGAACCATTTGACAACTGATATATGACTGATTTCAAGAGTCGATTTCTTGACAGCTGCAGCGAGGTTTTTAATGCTTTGCACTGTGGGGGATCATCGCGAAAGATTCAAGGTCATTCCGTTCCTTTCACTTGTAAATTCAATTTTCACTGTTACAACCTGTTATGTTCAGTGTGTATCAAGAGCATAGAAAGATATAGCCCCATCAACTTGTTGGGAAGACAATAATAGCTTGTATATGTCAATGGTTAACAATTGTAGTCTTTCACAAAATGTAGCAGAATAGAAGCAATATATATTCTCTTACTGGTGCTATTTCCATTACTCCAATATTTTCCTGGATATGTTGTGACAACTTTCTATAAGGATATTTCATCATAATCTAACCACTAGGATCATTGCAAAGAATTACAGAATTTATTATTGGAACGGGAAGCTAACAAGCTCAAGCATTGCATTTACAAAGAACTGAAAAAGGAAAAGAATATATATATATATATATATATGTGTACATCACTTTTCTTTGATTTCCAGTTCCATCTGCTTCATCCACAAGGACCATTTAACAGCCTCTAAATATTCATCATTCCTTTGCAATGCTTTGATCAAATTTCTGTATGTTATCCTATCAGGTTCAATCCCATTTTCTCTCATCTCCCTGATCAAATCTACGGCTTCTTCAACCATCCCGGCTATTCCATATGCCTTTATCAGCGTATTATAGCTGTACAAATCAGGCCCCAGACCACATTCTCTCAGTTCTGTTAACACATCTGCAACTTCATCAATCCATCCTTGATTTCCATAGATGTTGATCATTATATTGTATGTATAGTGGTCAGAAGCACAACTTGATTCCTTCATTCTCTGCAACACACTTCTAAATTTCTTCATTTGTCCTTCTTTTCCATAAGCATCCAACATACAATTATAAGCTTCAAGGGAAACTGAAAAGCCATCAAATTCCATGTT
The DNA here is from genome assembly GCA_027564395.1 of Erythroxylum ulei. Taxonomy (NCBI): domain Eukaryota; kingdom Viridiplantae; phylum Streptophyta; class Magnoliopsida; order Malpighiales; family Erythroxylaceae; genus Erythroxylum; species Erythroxylum ulei. The sequence goes on from JANITX010000211.1 coordinate 2,258,049, forward strand.
CCGTACATATGTTGTCATATTTTGAAAGTCCTTAACGCGACTGTATGCAGCTATGACGGTGTTGTAAGAAATTACATCAATCCAGCCTTGTTCCTTACCCATCAAAAGCAAATCCTTGGCCTTTTTGAAAAGTTTAGATTTTCCATAAACATCGAGCATGACATTGAAGGTGATCGTATTTGGGGTAAAGCCGCGCTGAAGCATCTCTTTGAAAAGCTTGGACAGTTCATAAACTGGCAGAGCACGAGCACAGCAGTTTATGACACAGTTATATAATTCCTGATCCCAAACAACTCCATTCCTCAAGACCTTATAATAGAGATCCTTCAAATTGTCTGTCATATCACGTTGCTGATAAATACGAAGCATGTCGCGCAATAGGTAGATGTCTGGAGCTATGCCCTGCTGCTCCATTGTTTCTAAGACAGAGCAAGCATCTCTCAGTGATCCTGCTTTAACATACATCCTCACAACAATGCTAAAGGCAATCACATCCAAGGCAACACCAGAAGATTTTAACTTTAAGTAAATTTCCTCTCCTTTGGCATATTGACCCATAGAACTGTAAATGTCAATCATAGAACATGATATATGCAAGTTCAGTCGATCAACAGTGTTTATCATTTGAGTATACACCTTAACAGCATTCTCGAAATGATCCAACTCCTTGCAAGAGCAAATTAACAAATGATACAAGTTATCCTCAAAGATAGGATCGATCCATTTTTTGTCTCCCAATATTTTTATAGCATCATCAACCAAGCTGTGTTTCACATAAGCCATTACCAGAATGGAGCACGAAGTTTGGTTGACAAGAACATGTTGATAGAACGAATCCTTCAAAAGAGCAGGGACCTTACAAACCCTTCCAGCCCTCTCATAAGCTTTCAAAAGAGTTCCCAAGATAGAGGAATATTGACATCCCATCTTCAACATATCATCAAGAGTTCTAAGAGCACCCTCTTCATCCCCATATTTGGCTTGCAGATTCAGTAGTGTGCACAAATTGGATGAGTTAGGCTTGAACCCCAACCGTTTAAGCTCTTCGTAATTCCATTTTGCCTCCTTGTAATTTCCAGCTCGGCCCCAGCCTTCAACCATGGAACAGTAAGTTGTTTCATCAGGCTCCAATCCAACATTTGGAATGCTCATGAACGTGTCTTGAGCAGCAACCATGTTAGATGCCTTTCCATACCCAGTTATCAGGGTATTAAATGCAACAATGTTGGGGGAAAATCCTGCTTCTCTCATTGAAACCAATACCTGCTCAGCCTCCTTTAACTTGCCTTGCTGACTATATGCATTCAACAAAACCAACCAATTCTCCACATTCAACACCACTCCATCTTCTTTCATCAACCCAATAACCTCTTCTGCTTTCTCATACAAACTCAAGCGGGTATATATAGTAATCATAGCTGAATATGCTGATTCACATATAATTCTGAAGCTCCTCATCTTGGAAAACGCAAACTCTGCCTCCTCAACATTCCAACCCTTCCTGTAGAGTCCCATAAGCATTCCAAAGGTTGCAACATTAGGCCGAATACCAAGACCCAACATCTTCCGAAACCATTTGGAGCCCAGATCTGCATGTCCCTTTTTGGAACACGCATAAATAAGGGTGTTAAAAACTTGAAAATCAAGCTCACTGCCATAACTATCACAAAGTTCCTCAACCAATCCCTCTGCAGAATCCCAATCTTCTCTTCTACCCAATACACGAAGAACAACCACATAAGCACCCAAATTCCTTTTTAGCTTTCCATTCTTTCTCATCCAATCAAAGAAACCCAAAGCTTTGGTATCGCCCTTGTTTCTTTCAATCCGTTCCAAAATATAATTGCATTGTTCTAAACTCAATTCAGGCCCAACAGCAGAGTAGTTAACATCAAAACCATTATCATACACAAAAAGATTCCCTCTTTTGAAACTTCCACCATTTCTTTTGTCACTAAGTTTAAGACCCACTTGTCTTTTGGTCCCTTTCTTCACAACCCTATGCTTCTTCTCGACATTACATTCATCATCTGGTTTTTCCCCATATAAATTCACATCTATCCTCTGGTTTCTCAAACTTTGTGCTGTCCATGAATCACTAAAGTCATCAGAAAACTGGGTTTCTATTCGAGAGACCCTAACTGGACCGACCCTACTCAAAGAAGTGATCTTGCAAGCTCTGGATAAACAAATGCAACTAGAAATGGCTACAAACGAAGACTGACTATTTAACTGAAGTGGGTATACAGGAAAATCGCACTTCGTTGAATCAAAAGTTTCTACAGAAATGGATAATCTCTGTGAAGCCATAGCTCAGATGGCCTCAGTTTAACTTTTCTTACAATTCACTAAAAGACTACCAATAAACACAGAGTTTGAAGTCATCTGGCAAAGAGACGAGAGATAAGACAGGTGTGGCATACCTTTGCCTTGTTGGTAATCCGAGAAAAAGACTATCGAGTATTGAAAGCGCGAGAGGGCGAGAAGTTTAAGATTAGGAAGTAAGCTTACTTTTTTTCAGTCCTGTTATCTGTGAAAATAATTTTCACCCAAAAATAAATAATTTTGTTAAAGTTGGGAATTTATTATCACGGGTTAAAACTTAAAAGGGCCATTAGCTTAAATAAACGCCTTAGAGATGGTATTGGGCTCGGGCTAGACTGGATTCATGTCTACTTAGGTACGAGGTTGACCTAAAATTTATATTTGAGTTCGGTCTGATTCCAAGTTCAATTAAATTTTAAACATATAGTTAAAACTTTAGTCCAGTCGATTTTGAGTTCAATCTGATTATTTTTAATTTAAAATTTAACAGGTAATGTCGTTTTACTCAAAGCGTCACTTTTTCTTAAACTTTTTAGCTTCGTCGAGTCGAGTCGAGTAGTGTAAGCTCGAGCTTGACACGAAGTCTAAAATTAAAAAATAATAATAATTTGAACCAAATCAAAACCTAATTAACTCAAGTCAACGCGCTAATTTCGAGTCGGGATTAGGCCCAAGTATCATCTCTAAGATGATTGCCTGTAAAAATTTAATTTTTTATAATGCTTAATTTGATTTTAACAAGTATCACAATATGACTACAGCCATATTAAAGATAAAATGAACAAACTAAAACCTTCCATTTTGTTAGTAAAGACTATCATTTATATGTTAATTTTTTAAAAAGCTAAATTTTAAAGTTTTCATCTTTTGATGTGTACTACATGAATATCCATAAATTATGAAGTTTGAGTGAATTATTTGACCAATTAATAACTCAAGATTAATATTATTAACCCAAAGGATGTGGTTGAGAGGCAAGGGACTCATCCATCCTTAGCCAAAGGTCAGGAGTTCGATTCTTGGCTTTAGGTATGGAGCAACTTTAAATCCTTGGGCCAATTATCCCATCCTATAAAATGTCTTCCCATCAGCGAGGGGATTAGTCACTGGATCCGCCGGTGAATACCCTGATCAAATACCAAAAAAAAAACTCAATATTAAGTGATGAAATTGATTCAACTGGTATTTGCAAGTTTTAGTGTATCTCTGCTCCTATTCTAATTTGATTTAACAGACATTTACATATCTTAACATAATTATGTTCTTAATCAATCATCTTATTAGAAATGATAAAATCGACCTGACTTAATTTAGTCTCAAGTCAATAGATCTTACTCAAATTGACGAACCTTTAATTAACATATCTTAATATATCGTGACTCTCAATCAATAGTTATATTAAGAATGACAAAATTGACCTATCTTGACTTAATTATAAAATCAACAGTTCAAGTTTAGATTGATTGAATTTCAGTTTAGACTCGAATTTAAACAATTGATTTAAAACTCAAATCAAACGATCCGAACAATCTACATTTTTTCATCAAAATATTATCGTTATTATTTAATTTTTAAAATAACGTTATTTTAGTTTTTTAATTTAAGAAAATTCAACTTCGAGCTGAATTCAGATCACTTTTTTTTGGTATCAATCGGCCCAATATCAAACCTACATCTTATTCAAACCACCCAACTCGTTTCATTCAATCTCGACACACATGGTAGGGATCCGCCATGGATTTCAAGCCATTTTGTTATTACCTGATGAGATTCCACGAGTCTTTAATGTTGTTCATGTGAATATATCAAACTAATTTCCATTTCGTGGTCCTGTTTGCTTCCTAGGGTAAGTCCATTCTCCATGACAATCACATTCTATTTTATGCTTCCCATGTGAATGGCTAGGACCCACGATGTTAACCATTACACTCTCCAACCTTGGTTTTGGTCACTTACTAGTTACTTGCACCGCCACGGCATGGCCCGGACCACATCAAGCATACGAGAACCAATGTAATTTAGCAGAAAATGCCGTCGTCAAACTCGAGCTAGGACTTGACTGTCTAAGGCTCGATCAGGTCTGCCCAGTTTAGTATGTTGTCATCCTTGTGTAATGTCATAAAATGTTGTCATTTGTTTAGAACTCAATTTTTTATTTTTTAACTATTTTTTTGTTATTAAAATGAAATTAGAATTGTCATACCAATTATATCAAATTTATAATTTATATTAAAATAATTTGAGAGATGTTTAGTAGAAAGTTATAAAATATTCTGTAATGATTTAAATAATTAAGTATTTTAAAAAATACATGAGGATATTGTTGGATAATTTTGTCTTTTCCTATAAAGTTGGACAATTATTAATTACATTTTTTGGTTTTAAAATAAATTATTGATTAAGATACGTAATTTGATCCAGATAAAGATAATTAAGTGACCCAATAAACAATCTATATTAATGGGTCAAAGTTCGAGTAAAAAATGAATCCCAATTAGTATGGACCAGACTCATATCAGCGTTGTGACGAGGAATTCGATATGGAAGTTATATATAGGTTACGATCTCTTGTAGTTACTCATATCAATCGTAAGCATAAGAAATCTTTGACCCGTTAAGAGAGCTTACGTAATGAAAAAACTGTAAAAAAACTTAGCTCGTGTCCCGTAGAGCATTTTTCATAAAAGGCCATCGGAGATTCGTGATCTTTTGAAGCTTATCTCTGGCATTAGAATCAGAGATAGAACTGAAATCAGGTATTCTACATTACCTTCGTTTTTAATCCTTTCATATTAATCTTGTTTACGTAATAAGGTTTATACTACGTATTACAAGTATAATATGTATAAGGATGACAATAAGTTGACCCATGGGCTCACATTCGGATGTTTTCAATGGCTAGATTCAGGCTAACCCGAGACTCAACTATTATAAGAGTTAAACTTAGATAGGCCTTAATTTAAACAGTTCAAATCTGGACTCAATTTTTTAAAAAATTATTTTACACTTTTAATTTTAAAATTTTTATTTTTAAAAAATTGGACTGCCCATTTTCATGTTACCCTCTTTTGCTCAATCGATCATATCAAGTTGAAGAAATATGTTAGGTAGGAATAGTTTCATATGTTCACTGTTTGATGTCTGCCGTCAATCTAAAATCGTTGTATCAGGTTAGGTGGTGGGAAGTTGTCCAAGTTGTTGAATTCCGTAATTTTAATATTTTAATTTAAACTCGAATTTACAATAAAAAATTAAGTTAATCAAAATTTAAATTTAAAACTTGAATTGAGAAGGTTTAATCTAATTTTATTCCTAAATTTGAAAATTATTAAAAATTTAATTAACTCACATTTAATCATTTATCATACTCAATTTTATTTTAAAAACGTAGTAATTATCACTTGGTTGAAAATGAAAGAACCAATTAACTACAACCACATTATTGCACGGCCTTTTCCACGTGGAGAATTCATGTTTATATATTACAACATCACACAAAAGTCAAAACCTAAGAGTCAAGACTTAAATCACATGGTATGGAATTTAATTTATTAATGTCCGAGCAACAGACAAAGTTTTTTTTTTTGTAATCATAAAGTTACAAGTTTAGGTTACAAAAATATTTTTTTATAAAAATATAAAAAAATACCCTTTTTTATAAGGTATGTTGACCTTTTTGTGATTAATATACAATTTTAGTTAATTTATAAGGGCAGACTTAATTGGAAATTAGTTAGGAAATTAATATGTAAATATTAATTAACCTCTCAATTAATTAAGTGTAAGATATCTCTTAATTAGTGGTCGAGTTGGTGGAATGAGAGAATATGAGACTAAAAGATCCTATGTTTGATTCCTCTACTTACATTCTCTTAATCGAGTTTATCGTACAGGACGTATTTACTGTAAAATATCTGGTTGACATAATTTGTAAATTATTACATTAATCTAAAGATTTATTGAGTGCCATTTAAAAGATAACAACTGCAGTTTTCTCTATTTTTCAGCAGATTTTTTACTGGTCATTAGGAAATTAAGATATTACACGTCATTAGGGCGATGGTCTTTGTAACAACCGCACCTGTGTTTGATTTTGTATTATGTACTTCGCATTGACTGGTCCCTCTTAAGTCATTTTCTATATCATTAAACAAAGCATGTTTGGTCAATTAAATCGCTTTAAGCACCTCATGTAATTTACAAATAATTAAAAAATTATAATTTGTCATTCTCGCCTTAATAATTACAAAGGAACAGTCATATTCTAATTATTTTTATTACTTTTTAAGTATGTATTAAATAAATAATTAAATGCGTTATAAAAATTATGTATTAACCTAATAAATTTAAGTTAAATAATTACTAAACGTTAATAGGCGCAGCAGTTGGGCCCAAACTTGGTCCGAACCGACCTGATTTTACCCGGTCAAAAGACCATACTAGATTGACTCAATTTTCTAATCTTAACCTTTCGAAGCAAAATGACGTTATTCTATACTTTTAACTAAAAATTTAGTTGGATTGAACTCGAGTCTTAAAACGGTCAACTTAGGCCTGACATGATCTGTTGTCGCCCTAAACGTTGATTGTTAGGTATAGAGATGAAAATTAAATTTTATTTATTTTATTTAGGTGTATGAATCACATGGAAGTTTACAAATCATTACTCCAATTTTTATCATTTCAATTCTCCCCTTTTTCTTTGACTAAGCTCGTGAAAATGTTCTTTTTTTCTCCCAAAAGTTAATGTTTCGGACTATATTTTCCAAAAGCAAAGCAACTCAAGCAACCGTGCACTTACAAGAAATTGCTAGGAAGTGACAACCTTTAGTATTCCTTGGCAACCAAGTTTAGAAGAATTAGTCTTTTTTAACACTTTTTTTTTTTGGTAAGGCTAACATATCTAAAATTTAGGCATAATTCTAAAAACAAAAAATTAAAAATTTTTCTCAATTCTATAATATCAGTCCAAAATTTAAAAATTGTTGTTAAAATTCTTGAAATTTTAAATTTCGTTAAAAATAATCAGACGTTAAGTTCTTTATTAACGTGACTGATGTGATGAACCATATCATACTAATATTTTTATCATGTGACTGTCAAATATAAATTTTATTATTTAATAAATTAAAATATCAAAAACTCTAAACGTGACACAAATATAATAAATGACAATCACGTAACAAAAACAATAATATAACATGGGTTGTCGTGTCATTCATGTTAATAGAGAACTTAACGCTAGACTATTTTTGTTAAAGTTGAAATATTTTAGTGCTTTTTTTTAACGTTTAAGTTCGTAAGATTAAGTAAAGTTTGAGTTTTTTTTATAACTAACCAAATTAATTAACTTTTGGACGTGTTAAATAATTTTAGGTTATATATATAATAATTTATATGTATTGAGGAATTTGAATACGACAAAGCATCACTCAAAGTAATAGAGAAAAACACAATCATTACGAGAATGTCACAAAAGTTGACAAACACGTTGTCCTCCTCATTTTTTGAAAGGGTTTATTAGCGTATTTTGAGGTTTCATATTTATTATAATCTCATGGTTTTATATTCATGATAATTTTCATAATTTTTTAAGAGAATTTAAAAAATTATGATAAGTTTGAATTTATATACAAGAAAATTAAAAACAAAATTTTCTTTTATTTTAATTTATTTTTCAACATGTTTATTTTTACAAGAAAATTAGAATTTTTAAATAATTAAATATTAAAATTACTCCTTTTTAACCATAAAATTACAGAAATAACTTTTTTTTGTAAAAATATAAAGAGAATGTTGCATACATTAAGACTCTCCCAAATCACCACAAAATGGAAAGTCTGGGTATGTTAATTTTAACATTATAAAGAAAGAATATATAAAATTTGTTTTATAATTTTAAAAATAAATTATACAAATAAACTGTATGTTAAAATAGATTAAAAAAATAAAATATGTTATAAATAATTATAATAAAGTATTTTCTGATGTAATGTTTTCATTAAAATTTAATATTATTAAAAAATATTTAACTAAAATTTAGAATAATTTTTAATTAATGATTCAAAATATTTTTTATTTTTATAAATCATAATCAATTAATTCTATCAATTGACATTTCTTTTTTTTAACACATTATTATTAGACTTCTTCAGATACAAAAGTTAATAAGATAGAGAATAATCCAATTTCAAAAATTAGTTTTTTTTTCAAAATTTAAATATGGATTTTTAAGGATAAGTAAGAAACTATCTTAGAATTGGAATAAGAGAGTGGGGCCTATAAATCAGAAAGCTGCTTTGCTTTCTTTGTTCTTCCAAACTTATAGCAGAAGGAGAGAGAGGTAGAGAGATACAGAGCAAGAGGAAAAAAGAGAGAGAGAGAGCTCTTCTGCTGCCTTCCTGGTGGTGTTTTCAGCTTCACGCGGAAGGTTCTCGGTGATTTTTCTATTACCTGTTGATAGAGAATGAGCCCATTTTACTTAAAGAATTTGAGAGCACAGAAGAAAAGGTAGATAAGAATTGTAACGATATTAAAAAATTATATAGAGAAATTCAGCGGAGGTTTCGTGGAAGGAACTTTTTGGTGTAGCGCCTGTATTCCCTGTTAGATTCCCCGTCTTCTCTTCACGTTTCAATTGCTTTAATCTCCTACTTCAAAGTGATTGCTTTGTGTGTGGAAAATCTCGCAAAAGTTTTCGCCTTTTTTTGATTGGCTTCTCTGTTTTGTTTGGTTTATGGGTTTAGTGCGCATTGTGGGAACCTAATTTGGTGTTTTTCTAGTTGGTTTTATTGGTGGGTCAGTTGGAAAGCGTCTGGTTTGGTGATTCCGATGATGGGTCGGTGATGATAGGGTTCCGGTGAGACATCCAAAGGTGGGCCTGTCTGGATTTTCATTGGTTTTTAAGAAGTTTAAGAAGTGGGTTCTTTTGACTTTGGGGGTTGTGGAGGATTCGTTTTTAAAGTTTGTGTCTTGGAGATAAATTCAGTTGGGTGCTTAAATTGCAAATTCTCCAGGTGGGTCGGTGGGAACTGTTGCTTTTTCCGGTTTGGCCTCCCTTGGGTTTTACTGCATATTCACCTTTTATTGTGGTTTCGGGAGTGAGTTGGAGGTAATCAAGGCCTAAAACTCTGAAAGATGGTGATTTCCCATATAGTTTGAGGACGGACTGAATTGAGCCGTTCCAAGTTGTTTCTGCCATATCTCTGGCCTGTATTGGGTCGTACTTTGGGGCTTTAGCTTCAATAGTGAGGTCATATTGATAAGTTAAACATATTCTGCAGTTTGTGGTGAATAATTCTACTTCCAAAGATACGATGAGTTCTAGCACGGCCGAGGGTATGATTCATCAGGATAAGCTTTTGGTTCATATAGCTGAGAATGGCAACTCTTTTGAGCTTGATTGCGATGAAACGACACCTGTAGAGGCTGTTATGCGATATGTTGACTCAGTGGCCAGGATAAACTTCAACGACCAGCTTGTTCTGTGTCAGGATATGAAACTTGAACCACAACGGCCACTTTCTGCTTATAAGCTTCCATCTAGTGATCGAGAAGTTTTCATATTTAATAAGGCAAGGCTCCAAAACAATTCCACACCCCCTCCACTTGAGCAAGTTCGTGTACTTGAAGATTTAGATCCTCCATCTCCACCACCCAAATGTGAACCTCACCCTCTAGATGATGATCCTGATCCATCTTTGAAGGCTTTGCCCTCTTACGAGAGGCAATTTCGGTATCATTTTCACAGTGGTCGTGTAATTTACCGTAGAACTCAATTTAATTATGAGGCTTGTGAAAGTTTATTGAGGGAGCAAAAGGTGCAGGAGAGGGCATTAGAGGTCGGCAGGGTTAATTTGGATCAATTTTTTCGTTTCATACATCAAAGCTACACTGACTTCATGAAGCGCTACACACAGCAGCACACGATACATAAAGAACTCTTGGCCAATCTTGAGAGAGATTTGAAGGGATTGAGGTCTGTTAAACTCCATCCAGCATTGCAGAGTCCAGCATGCAAGTGCTTAATTGATTTTGTTAAGGAGGAGAACTTGAAAAGGGCTGTGGAAAACTGTAGCACTTCCCACAAGCAGTTTGAGAAAAAGGTTTCAGAGTTTAAACAGATGTTTTCTGAAGTGTCGAGGAGGATCAATGATTTATCTACTGCAAAGGTTTTAATGTCTATTAGCAATTTAGAGCAATCCATCAAGGACCATCAGCCATATATCAATGAACAGAAGAGCATAATGCAATCTTTGAGGTTGGTTGATTACCGTCTTAATCTTTTGCTCTTAGTAAACCATCAAAATCATTAATGGGGTTACTCCAGTTTCTATTTTGATTGTGATTATTGGTTGCTCTGTTGCAAAAGTTGGTTTAAGAATACTGCTTGTGATCGATATCTGCATCCTGATCTATAGCTAGCCAGTATTAGTTATTTCTAGCTTGAATTGATAATTATAGTGTACATAGGCATATATGATTTTTGTGTTACAACAATTACATGTCAATCTTACCTTGTTTTCTTCAGAAACCACCCTTCTTACTTGCATAGATGCGAGTTCTGTTTGAATTTTTCTGTAAACATATCTAAGTGTATTTTTATATTGATGGGCTAAAGCAGACATAAGGGGTGGTTGGGGTTTTTGTCGCAGGGAAGGGGGTGGTGAGGATCAATTTATAAACCAACTTATTGAATTGGATTCGATTAGCTATCTTAATATGATGATGTAGCCCCAAATGTGAATATTGCTGCTGGCAAGTGCTCATTCTAACTTTAGACCATTAAACTGATTTCCATAGCATGGCTGAACCATTAATTGTTAGAGCCTGTTTATGTAAATCATTGACTATTATTGTTTATATATGTTGCTGTATCAAATGTTCGCCATAGCTGATTGAAACATAAATTGGCAATGATGTTGACGCAAAATCCTTGACCATTATTGTTTGGTTCAGAGTCCCTTCAATTTTTCTCTGCATTGTTACTGTGTTGCTTACTTTTTGTGTGATTGTGCATGAACATCCTCTTTCTCCTTCATGATATTGAGATTGGTTCTTGATGAAAATTTTCACGTATAATTTAAATGTGGGATTGACTTTCTTTTCTCTAGATTCTATTGATTGTTGGGAGTTAAGGTTCATACAGCTATTGGATTTTAGTTATGTAAATCCAGTTTAAGTTTTTGAGCTGATAACATCAGTAGATTTTGAAACCTTTCAGAGATGGCTTTGAAGTATGCAATGCAAACAACTATTTGACAGAAATTTTTTTATATGTGCCAAATGATTTGTGTATATTAGTGCCATTAAGCAACTGTGCAGTTGCAGAGTACGCTTCCTTATATACGGTAGTTCTATTTGCTAATGGTATATACTTTTATTAATGCAGTAAAGATGTCAACACCGTAAAGAAGCTTGTGGATGATTGCTTGCCCTCCCAATTTTCCTCATCACTTCGTCCTCATGATGCAGTTGCAGCCCTTGGTCCAATGTATGATGTCCATGACAAGAGTCATTTGCCTAAAATGGAGGCCTGTGGCAATGCAATTTTGGAGCTGCTCAAGAGATGTAAAAATGAGAAGAATGAGATGATTCTCTTTGTCCATCGTTACATGCAAAAGATACTATACGTCACCTCTATTGTTAAGGATGCTAAGTTACAGTTTCCTGTTTTTAGGGAGGCTATGCAGCGTCAAGATGTTATATTTACAGATCTAAAGATGGTTCGTGGGATTGGTCCTGCATATAGAGCCTGCCTTGCAGAAATAATTAGAAGGAAGTTTTCAATGAAACTCTACATGGGCATGGCTGGACAACTGGCTGAAAGACTTGCTACAAGGAGAGAGACCGAGGTTAGAAGGCGGGAAGAATTTATTAAAGCTCATGGTTCATACATACCAAGAGATGTATTAACTTCTATGGGGTTGCATGATGTACCTAGTCAATGCGATGTCAATGTAGCTCCTTTTGATACTAATTTGCTTGATATTGACATCCCAGACCTGGAACGATATGCACCAGAGTATTTGGTAGGGTTGCCCCTAAAGTGGGACAAGCATACTAGCTTGAGAGGTTCATTTTCTATGTCCAATGACAGTTCTCGTTCAGCTGAGATGGATGAGATTGTGGTGGATAATCTTGAGAAAGATGATACTGAGGAGCTCTTTGAGGGTTCTGAGCTGGTAGAGATTGCTGGAACTAGCAAGCTGGAGGTTGAGAATGCAAAACTGAAAGCAGACCTTGCTTCTGCAATAGCTCTTATATGCACTATCTACCCTGAAGTTGAGTTTGACTCACTAGATGATAGTAAAGCTGAGAGTTTGCTGAAGAATGCTGCGGAGAAGACAGCTGAAGCATTGCAACTGAAGGATAGATATGGAAAACATCTTCAGTATATGCTTGAGGCAAAGCAAAAGCAGTGCTTGTCATATGAGAAGCGTATTCAAGAATTAGAGCAGAGATTATCTGATCAGTACTTACAAGGACAGAAACTTCCAAGTAGCAAGGATTTATCTAATATCACACACCCAGCTGTGAAGGTCAATTACAAACTCGAAGGATCAAGTGGTGGAGAAGCACACATGCCATATGCATCAACTTCGGAGCCCATGGATGAGGTTTCGTGCATTTCTAGTTCCTTTGATGCAAAGCTTGGGATCTTCACCAGACAGCCAAGCAAAGGCCGAGAAGGTGTTGATGATAATATGATGGATTCTTCTGGGATGCTTAACACTCAGTTGGACTCATCAATGTTGGAGCCCCACCGTGAAGAACTGCAAGTCAGTGATAAAGATAGGAAAGATAAGATGGTGGGACAATTGGGAACGTCAATGACAAACAGTTCCACTGCTGAGAGCATTTGTGGACCTGTAAACATACCCTCTGAGCCAGCTGGTAAACCTAAACTTGGCGACAATCTTATATCAGAATTGCAGGTTGTGCTTTCAGAAAAATCAAACCAATTAAGTGAAACTGAAAGCAAACTGAAAGCTGCAATGGAAGAGGTCACCATGCTAAGTAGGGAGTTGGAAATAAGTCGAAAGCTCCTTGACGAATCTCAGGTTATTTCTTTATTTGTGCGAATTCTTTCAATTATGTTATTGTTTTGATTTTGTTTTTCAGAATTTGCCAAGGCTGCTATTTTTCCTTTTTTTTTTGGTTGTTTGTTCCCCCTATTTTTGGTTGGTCAGTTTATGTCTTTTTACCTCTATTATATTCTACTAGTATGATTCAGCATAGATGCTTCTTAGCCACAGTGTATTAGTTGCCTCCTTTTTGATAGTCTTTTGCATAATTAGTGCATTAATCATCTTGTACAAAGAAGGTTTCTCTTTTAAAGCATGGACAATAATCTCTTACATTTGCCCAAATTCCCTGTTTCGAGGAGCACAGGATACTGTGTTGACTTTGCAAAAAAGAGCATACTGTCATCTATGTTCCAATATTTACTGTTGTTTGTTGCATTCAATGATAGCTAATAGATAGGTAGTAACCAAAACAGATTATATTGCAAACTACATGCCCCCTTTTGAGTTTATTCTTGCAGTAATGTGAGACTTATTTATTCTGACATGTTTTGCTTCTGCATGCAATAGATGAATTGCGCTCACTTAGAGAATTGTCTTCATGAGGCAAGAAAGGAAGCACAAACCCATCTCTGTGCGGCTGATAGGAGAGCCTCGGAGTACAATTCGTTGCGTGCATCATTTCTGAAATTGCGAGGCCTTTTCGAAAGATTTCGAAGCACCGTCCTTACTGCTGGAGGAGTTAATAGCCTTGCTGATTCCCTTAGTGCTTTTGCTCAATCTTTGGCCAAGTAAGATATGTTTATGGGGACAGTTTTCAACTAGAATCCTGCATGTTTTCTTATTATGTTTCCATATTCGTATTTTGTTGCTTTCTATGGAGGAAAACTGGAGTACCCCATCCAGTAGTGATCTGATTTCTTAGAGAGTGAGGGAGACAACGGGATTGCCAACTTTTGTTTTATTCTTCCCATCTAATATGAACGGGAGGTTAGGAACCTGAAAGGGGGAGGAGCCACTAATTTTTCAAGTGAATTCAGAGAACCTTGAACTTTATCGAAATAGATGATTATTAAATGAAGAGTTGTCTTTTACTCTGGGTCTTTGGCTTATGTTCACAGAATCACCATTGTAGTCTTTTATGTTGATTCAAATTGCACCTAATTTTTTTAAATTATTGCATTGATGATTAAAATTGCAGCAATTTTAATTGCCTTTTCATTTGAACTTTCAGTTCCATTGGTGACAAAGACGATGATGCATCTGTTGACTTCCAGAAATGCATCAAGGTTCTTGCAGATAGATCAAGGCACCATGAAGAGCTGCTTGAAAAGTTTCGAAAGCTTGAAGCCAGTAATGACCTGCTTAGGAAGGAATTAGAAGATAAGAAAGAGCTGGTTACCACACTATACAAAAAGCACCAGCTTGAGAAGCAGGTATGCTAGTTTTGCTGATTGTCTCAATTTCTTGGAAAGATACCTGCATGGATACCTTCTATAAGATGTAAACTCTGCAACATGCTACTTAATACTGTTCAGCCATACTATGCTCTTTTTTCCCCTGACCTTTTGGTGAGATAGGATACCTTTGCTTGATTCTCTATTAATTTAATTTGTGATCCGTCCTGGCTTTCACAGGCAAGCAAGGAAAAGATATGTTTTAATCGGTTGGAAGTGCATGAGATTGCTGCATTTGTTTTGAATGCAGTTGGACATTATGAGGCAATTAACCGGAATTGCAGTAACTACTATCTGTCTGCTGAATCAGTGGCCTTGTTTACTGATCATCTTCCCAGCCGACCGACATATATTGTTGGACAGATTGTGCACATTGAGCGGCAAATAGTGAGGCCGTCGCCTCCTTCCTCAACTATGTCTGAGCTTGCTAGGAAAGAACAAGTGGATCTTCTAACATCTGACCCGGGAAATGACAGATTGACTAGGAATTTGGGATCAACTTCAAACCCTTATGGTCTCCCTATTGGTTGTGAATTCTTCATAGTAACAGTAGCTATGTTACCTGACATGGCCATTCGTACACCACCTCCTTCCTGAACTGGACAGATAAGAAGTGATGGAAGACACTAATTGTACATATATAACACTGAAAGATAAGTGACAGCTACTTCCCAAGTGCCCTTATGTTTCTTTCTGTACATATATGATGGATTCAAGTTTAAGCATATCCTTCTTGTACATACAAACTCTTCTGACGATGATGTACAAAAACTGTGAATATTTGCCCATTTCTTGAGCTTTGGTTGATCTTGCTCAGGCTCTCAAGTTACATACCTTTTCATACATACACATCAAGTAATTGGATTATCATTCACTTTGAACTCGTTTCTGCAAATGCTTTGTTTAGTCCCATCTCTTATGATCATTCAAAGTTGTTAAATCATTAATCTGGAGCAATTATGCTACAATTTGATGTTATCTATTTTTATATTTTGATATGAATTATGGTTTTATTTTGGAATGCACATAAGTTGAATTAAAAAAATGGCAAATCTGTTCGAGCTTTGTTAATTATAATTTTAAAAACCGAACTGATTATAAATAATTATAATTAAAAATAATATTTTAAAAGTTAAACCGAAAATTAAACTGATAAAATATGAGGTTTAAAGTTTAAAAAATAATATTAAATTGATATAATTGAATTTAATTATGAAAATTTATTAATTAATTAAAATTGAGAGAGTAATAAATTAGTTGGTTCAAAAAATTTAAAATTAAATTGAAAAATTAGATGGTTCAAAGTTTTTACAAAAAAGAGTTATTTTATAATTCATTTTCTCCTTGTCCTTGAATAATAATTATTGTAAAAAAAAGAACTCTTAGCATGAACCAAAATCCTTTTTTCTGGTGCATGCATTATCCAAAAATTCAACGTACTAATTAATTATCCTTAATCATCGTTAAATCTCTCCAAATTCTTGCTTATTTCATTGTACATGATGCTCTCTGCCTCTCTCTATATATATTCGCGCACAGAAGGTTTTGCTTCTTCAGACTCATCCCAAAAGAGTACGAGAATGTTTCTAATAGTTAAAATCGAAACAGCCAGATTGTTGAGGAAGAACCTGACAAGTAACAAGCTTTACAGGGTCGTGTTTTGGCTTAATCCCGAGGCTCGAGGTTCGACTACGGTTGCAGCAGAACCAACCTGGGGAGAAGAATATCGACTAGAATTGGAACCGGACCAAAATTGCAGGTTTCTATACATGGAAGTTCTGAGCTTTTCTCGTCCGGCTGACTCCGACCCAGGAACCTCCACCGGAGTTGCCGTCGTGGGTCGGGTCCGGATCCGTCTACCGAGGTTGACAGAGAGGAAAGAAGGCGGTGTATATGCACTCGTGAGGCTTGAAGGTGACAGTTGCATTGAGAGTGGGAAAGTCTTGGTATACACGAAGGTGGTAGCTGATGATTTTTAGAAAACTTTGTTTTTTTGGTGATTAGGTAATTTAATTAGCTTATGTTAAAATAATTATAGAATTAGTTTGTGATTAGTTCGGACTCCATTTGGGTATTAAAACAAGTGTTAACTTATAATATTTCCTATATATTATGGTTTTTATTCCTCTAATTTCTTTGTAATTATCATTTTTGTTAAATTATCTAATGTTTTAAAAATTAAACAAAAATTAAACCGATAAAACAAGAGAGTTAAGATTTAAAAGATTCAACCAGTATTAAATCGTTATAAAACCGACCAAAGATTAAATAAAACTAAAGAATTTAAAATACGGTCGAAAAAAAGTATCATCATTAAAGTTTAATTAAAAAAGTAAATATTAAATAAAATTAATTATTTTATTATAATTTATTAATTAATAAAAATTGATCAATTAATTAAAAAATTGATTAGAATTTAACAAAAAAAAGTTATTAAAATAAATCAAAAAAAAATTAAAAACAGAACTAAAAAATTGAACGGTTTAAAGTTTTTATAGTTGATCTGGCTAAACCGGTTGAATATTTTATTCATTAAAATTTCTATTAAAAATTTATAAGTACTCAAAATTATTTTTATTTAACAATTACTAAATGATTCTAAATTTGTCTCATTTTCTATTAAAAAACATATATTTTATAAAATTTATTTTATGTTATTAAAATACAAAGGCTTAGTCATTTAATCTGTCATCCTCTTTATACAATATGACTTTAAAAGAAAGTTTAATTTGTTGAAATTTTTATATAAAGTAAATTATATCAATTATAAATATCAAGGCTTAGCAACGTAATTTGTCATTCTCTTTGTACAAAATGATTCTAAAATAAAGTTAATTTAATTTTCTTTAAATTGCTATATTGGGTTAGGCCTAACTTAATTTTCTTTAAATTGCTATATTGGGTTAGGCCTAACTTATCTAAACAAAACGATACCTAAGATCTAACTTTTTTATGCGTTTTGTTAGAAGAATTGGAACTTGAGTCAGTCTGAGTCTGAGCCTGACCTATGAACCTATCCATTGAAAAAACCTAAATCTAGGCCTATGATCGATTAATTGTCATCCCTAATATTTTGCACAAAATATTGAGTATAAGATATAATAAAAAAATATTACAAGAAGAGCATAAATTAAACTCCAATTCAAAACAAGAGATTAAAGACACTTTTTAGGTTTTTCAACTAAGTAATCTTAAAACGATCATATTCACCATATTCTCTAATACCAATAACAAAGCGAGAGCGCCTATTGTAATATTCTACACTGGACTAAGCTGTCTGGGATTCTTCATCAAAACAAATTTCTGAAACCCATAGCTCCCCAAGACACTTCTTTCAGACACTACATATATAACACATCCTAAACTGAAAGTAACTCCAATATTCACAAAGAAGCATGACATGCACTATCTAGTTTGAATGTCACTCACCATTATCTTCACAAAGAAGCATGACATGCACCATCTAGTTTGAATGTCTCTCACCATCCACCTTGACCACCACAATCTTCCTCTGATACATTAAAGAACATCGTTGGAAGAGAAGCGATTCGAGGAAGATGAAGCATCAACTCCCCCAAAGAGTCTTTCCTTGACATGCCTGGTGCCTGCTTGCTGACGGAAACCTCCTTTGCAATTCCATCAGGTTTTTCATAGTACAATTCATTTGTATCGATGACTTGAGATTCCTCAACACAACTTTCATCATTATGGTGCAAGTTCTGGTTTGCAGATGTGTCATTCTGCAGAAGGCAACAAAGAGAATTGACCCTCGACATCAACCTTTTCTCATCAGACGACATAGTTAGTTGAGTGTCACTAAGGAGGTACTGGGCAACATCCTCTAACATTACTTGACATTCTGACCCATCTGCAGAAAAGGGCAGATTTCCAGAGGTCACCCGTCCTGAAATACAATTTTCGATGTGATTCATGAGATCAGTCATTGACATAGATGGGTGCAATCCTGGAACTTTTATCTGATTCCAATCCCTTTGTCCTCTTGAATTAACAGCTTCACAATTTCCACTCCCTTCAATAGCACAATTGTCCATCACTAATAGGATAGGTAATTCAATAATCAATTAAGACTATAAGGTAAGACACGCAACCATAGGACATAGCTTTAAAAAACTCCGTAATTGAAATTTTTAGAAGCATAAAAATAAAAAATAGGTAGAAGGCTGCAATATAACAAGAATGCCACGGTATTGCATAATACAATAATCCAAACATAGCAGTACTAAAGAAAGTAGAGAGTACCAAGGGCGAGGAGGAACCCTATCCCTTAGTTTTTTCCACATTCATCGACGTAAAAAACAAAATATGAAGAATATAAAACAAATTACAAAAAAAGAACATGTCAATAACAATTCAACACACCTGATATAGGAGAAGGGGCTTCTTGTGACACATGCTCTAAA
This sequence comes from Erythroxylum ulei, assembly GCA_027564395.1. Lineage (NCBI taxonomy): Eukaryota > Viridiplantae > Streptophyta > Magnoliopsida > Malpighiales > Erythroxylaceae > Erythroxylum > Erythroxylum ulei. The sequence goes on from JANITX010000211.1 coordinate 2,277,279, forward strand.
GTTGAACTGGTAGGATCCCCTATTTCATTTTCCAGAGAAGATGAGTGAGCTGCAGCTGGTGATCCCAAACCATGGGAACCCGATATAGAGGTTCCAATACCAGTCTCAATCAGATCTTTTGATTCTACTGGATCCTCAAAACTAGACATGCACTGATCAAAATATGGTGAATCCAATATTTTTTCTGGCTGATGACTTAGAAAGTTCAAACGCATGTCACATTGTATAAGCTTTTCAAAATGCTTGTTCAGCAACCCTGGTTGACACTGCAGAAAATGTTGCCTACAGAATCCCATTATAGCATTTCAGCGTGACCTCCAGATGGCTCAGCAAAAGATTTTCAACTTATTGAATTAATCGAGGCATCATTGAAGGAAATATCTAATAGTAGAATCTAGCATTTGATGTATCAAAAAAAAGGCTTGGCTCAACATAGTTGGTAGAAAAGCCTAAGGAATCATAAAGATAGTTGCTCGTCTTATATTTTAATGGCAGTATAGATAAGATGAGTTGTTAATAAAGGGGATACAAGAGCTCAGATATTCTACTGGATTAACTATTTAACGGCTCATATAATAAAATAATTACCACCAAAATTAAATATTTCACAACCAGATATTGGAAACCACCTAACAGCGAAAGAGGGAAATCAATAATGAAATAACCTGTATATGCTAGCCTGGCCATTTGTAAAATCTGCTGTGGCCTGCCACAATGTATGCTTCCGGGGCTGTGGATTAGTCTCCTTAAAGAAAAGGGGCTGTCGAGCCAGCTGCACCACAGAAGAAATCACCATTAAACGTTCATCAATAACAGCCGCAATAACTAAGATAAAAGCACAACTCGGACGAATTGCAGGTCAATAAATTACCACAACATTTAATGTCCCATGTCCATCATCGGGGCAATTCGCCTTCAAATCCATAATATCAGACCATTGGATTTCTATCTTACTCTTAAGAGTACCTTCAAGAATTTCCCACACCAGTTTATGCTTTGCAAAATAACACTTGGCCACCAAATCAACTTCATTCTTTGCCTTACGCTGCCAACAAATAAAGCTTCAGTAACCCTACGCCAATTAATCACCAAAAAAAACAAACTAACAGAAAGACCCAAAAGTATCATAACAAACATACTTCCCAGCTCCCAATTCTCAAGATTGAAATGGGAAAATTAGAAGCCTTTAGCTTGTCAGTTGTGCCAGAGGCAGCTACTCTTTTACTCTCTTTCTTTGATATCAAATTATGACTTTCAGTCTCTTGAGCTCCCCGTGCTGAGACGCTGCCCTGAGAGATACTCCTCTGGATCAAGTCTAGAAGCGATGGGCTCTTCCGCAGCCGCAAGCCTAGTGGGCTAGGCTCATCAAGAGGATTGTACTGAAAACTAATTGCATTAGCACCCGCACCCCACTGAACACCAAAAAAAAAAAAAGGAGAAAAAGGTCAACTCTTGCAAGTAAAATCTCTATACCTAGCCAGCGAATTTCAAAATTTTAACAAAATATTGTATAGACCAAACGGAAAAACAGAACTGAAACACAGAGAGAAGTAAGTTTCTTATTCGTACTAATCAGTACACCTCAACACAACAACAAAGAAGCTCACTTGCGACGTCTTCGACCGCTTGTTGAGAGTCCCGTGTTCTTCCTCCAAGTGATTGTCCGTGATCTCCCGCTTCACCGGCAATTTGGGGACCGGTTCGGGTCCCGATCCGAGATTTCCCGACTCCCTCATCAACTAAATCATAAATTCGAGCTCCAAGACGAAAGGAATAGCACCGGCAAGTGTTCTTCTTCAATTTGCAAAGGAACCAAGAAGACGAAAGCCCTAGAAATCGACGAGAGAGGAAGTCGGAGAGTGAGAGAGACAGAGTGTGCCTAACGGTCGGTGTTGACGGCGTGCACATGTTCATATTTATAGACCCCCGTTTTGGAGCACTCGCACTTGTCGTTTTGCCCGCCTGAAATATAAAAATTTACGGGAATGTTCTCTCAGCTCTAACGACGGGGTGAGGGCATATTCGTCTTTTGATGCGACCGTTAATCATATAGCTGATAAAGAGCAGCAGCACGTAAGCGCACCCAGTGGATAGAGGTGGGGCCCAGGTATTTACTAATTGAGTAGAAGGCGGCGTTTGTTTTATTAGACACGTGACTCAAGACAGTGGTTGACAACTATGATTAATAAATTTTTAAGAAATCGATTAAGTGCTTGTTTATTTTGAAGTTTTTTTATTACAAAAATTTTAAAAAAATTTGTTTGGCTGTAAAATATAAAAATATTTTTTAATAAATATAATATTTTTAGCAGTCATGATATAACTTTTTAAAAAACTTAAAAAAAACTATTTTTTTAAGGTAAAATTTTCAAATCAATTAATGAATCTATTTTAGTCCATTTTATCTTTATGTTTTACACATAATTTGTACAATACTCACAAACTCATTTTCACGTTTATTATATATTAACTATTTATTCAATTTGGATATTTATTTTGAGATTTATATAATATTATTTGACTTTTTATATGTTTTAATATTTATTTTTATATTAGTTTAT